>JAQGBT010000400.1:0-54601 GCA_034698585.1 Disparrhopalites patrizii
CAAGGTGCGGCGAATTTCCTGACGTTATTCAGAGCATGCTGTTATAGGGGGTGCTGTTATGAAGAGACTCCACTGTACATTGTTTTTTGTCTCTTGTAAGAATAGCCTAAATGAACGAGATGAAATGTTGTTACAGTGGAATCTGTCTATAACAAGCCTCTCTGTAACAACATTTTCCCTATAGCAGGTTTTGCTATACCCCCGTAACATTTATATATTATGAACTTGTTCTGTATAACAATATTTGCATCACAACTTTTCTCTGTAACAATGCATATTTTTCCCTGCCCTTTACAATACTTATGAACCAGTTCAGAATGTGTGTGTTAATGATAATAGTGGAATGCCTTGTTTATACATAAATGAGGTTGCTGTTTTAAATGCCTGTGAAAAGCTGAATAAAAGGAAAGGCAACGTTCCTAATGCTCTACCCGCGGCTCTGATAAAAGAAGCAGCTTGTAGTATAGTGCCTTTGTTTACACACTTGATTAATTTCTCGTACTGCAACTACAGTCGACTCTAGCTATAACAGTATCCTATAAAGCATCCAATTTCGCATGTTATAGCGAAAAACTGTTATAGAGGACATATCTACATTTGTATGTTAACAAATGGAGAAAGTATTTGAGCGGAGCATTATTTGCTGCTGTTATAACGAGAGTACTGTTATACAGGGGACTGTTATAGAGAGAGTCGACTGTACAAAGTACCAAGCCAGTGGAAAAAAGGGTACATAACGCCTACACTAAAAGATTTAATTAAATATGATTTGGAAAATCTGCGACCTATCACTCAATTTTTAGTAAAATGATGGAAAGCTTTATGGTTGACAGGATATACGATCAAATTATTGATAAATTAGAAGCGAATCCGTTTGGATCCATAAAAACGTCGCCGTGTTCCCACTATATCTATAGTGAATCTTTACGACTTTGTCTACAAATCCCTAGAAAAGATAAATACGTACATAATCATTACATTACTGGATTTAAGTAAAGTCGTTGACCTCGTAGATTACAATGTACTAATAAAACTATTAATAGATCTTGGTGTGTGCAAACATGATGTATTATGGTTGGTTGATTTTCTTAAAGATAGGCAGCAGTGCGTCAGAGAAAAAAAAATTTGTTCTCAATTCTTAAAATTACAAATGGTAATCCCCAGGGCCCTAAGCCGGCTCCTTTACTTTTTATTGTATTAATGAATTCTGTACTTAAGTTTTTTAACGAAAATATCAAAGCTGATCATAACATAATGAACGCATTTGTGGATGATATATGTATAGCAGAAGTTATAAATTATTGTGAAACACCAAAAATGAATGAGCATCTTAGCAAAGTTAACCAATGTATGTCCAATAACAAAATGGTTTTAAATCCAAGTAAAAGCTATAAGTAATTGTTGTTGATTATTCCAAAAATAAAATAAGTAAAAATTTCGTTGCAAAAATAAATAACACAGTTATAGAACGGGTGGACTTTGCAAGGTTGCTGGGTATTTATATTCATAAGAATGGAGATTAGCACACCCACACGGGAGATATTTTCAAAAATGCCTGCAAAAAATTGTATATATTAAGAAGATTAAAGAATTGTAATTTTACTAAAAGTCAACTTTGCAGAATGTATATACGACAAATCAGAAGTGTGATGGAATATTGTTCTGTTCTTTGGGCAGGGAATCTCACAGCCAAACTCATAAGTAAATTAAATTCTGTGGAAAAAAGAGCTCTTTCAATTATAAGTGGTACTTACGTAAGTAATAGTAACTACAAACATGTTTGTGTGTCCTTTTAAGAAAGGACAGTATTCTTAACGAAAAATTTCGGTCTGAATTTATTAAAAATTCCTAAAGTTAAGGGTTGGCTGGAACCATATTTTTCCAAAAGAAAAATAAATGATTTAAAAATTAAGCTGAATGTTGTTGCTTGTAAAACTAAAAGGTACAAAAAGTCAGCTATACCTCATTATCAGAACGATAAGAAAGCTTTGGTGCAGTGGTTTGCCACCAATGGTGTGTAATTTTATTATTTTTTTCTATCACTGCGCCTTCAAAGGCAGCGTGAGCCTCTTGTTTTTACTTTTAACTTTTTCTCCTATCTATAATTTTTACCTCTAGTCTAAATTGTGATTCGGCGTAATTTCTATTTTTAAATTTAAACAACGTTTTCAGTAATGTTATTGATAACTTTGACCTTACTGTCCAGTTTGTTTATAACAACTGGTTTTCTCTGAATAAAGCACTTAATAATAATAATAATAATAATTTACCAACCTACAATTCATACTACAAATAGCCACACCAAAGCCTGACCTATAGACTCGCCAATCTATACAAAATCCCCAAAATGTCAGCCGGAACAGCATAATAGCTTCGAAATATCGAAATACTCTGGCCACCACTGGCCAGGTAATTAACCACTGGTACTTCTATTCGATAACCTCTGAAAATATGACATTTACTCTTTTTAATAAAGATCCAGAGAACATAACAAACTAAATCTTAAAAAAACACTTTTTGAATATTTTAAATCCGCATAATCAAAAGAAAAAGAAAAATTATAGCCTCCAGTTCCGTGCAGTCAACATGCATCAGGTTCCAGCAACGTTTTCCCTTCGCCGACGCGGCGTGGAAAAGGAAAACCATGAACTTCCGGCTAAATAATAACCCAGAATTTTAATGAATTCCCCGACGAGATTTAAATGTAATACGAAAAGCACCAAAAGGACGACCACGCGCATGACACTAGAAAAAAAACTCAAATCGTAGTTATACTTTAACAGCTTTTAGTGCATAATGGGGCAAAAGGCAAAAACGCAGAAAAACGGCATTGTGTGAGGAAGTTTCCCGCTTGAAATTTATCCTCTAATAATTTTTTTTACCTCTGTAACGGTCTGCAGGGTACAGATGGCTGCTTTCCTACTGGACCAAAAGAGTAACAAAATGCATATTTTCTCTGGTCTCTGACGTGCAAGGTGGAAAAAAAAGGGAGAGGGACAGGCGCCGTGTGGAGCACCATTTAAGGGCATGGAGGCGGGGCGGGCTATAGCGTGGCTATAGCCAAATTTTCCCAGTGTGATTCGTTACTGGCTCCTCGTCCATGCAAATAGTCAATACAGTCTCTCTCTCTGTCCGGACTCTCTCTTGTCTCTTTCTTGCCTTTTTTCCCCCTAAAAAAAAGTGCAAAGACAGGGGATTCTTGAGTAATATATAAAAAAAGAAATATAATATATAAAAAAAGGATTTTTTCAGTTATTTTGGGTTGAGTATCAGCGGCGAGAGAGTCAGTGTATTAGTATAGTTTGTTGAATCAATTTTTGTATATTTTTCAGTTCAATCTATACGGACGGTAATGCGCTGTCAAAAAACATACAAAAAAAATAAATAATAAAACGTCAGTTTCTTTTCCTCGTTTTGATTCCCTTCGTTCAAAATTTTTACGGTGACAGTTACATGTAGACATTGGCATTTATTATTGTTTTTGGAAATATTTTGAGTTTTTCTCGTACTTAAATTATCACGATGGCAGAGGAAGAGCAGGATTTCTCTAAACTTCCTGTGGAAGATCGATGTTCACACAAAGTAAGTTGGAGTTTTTTTTATGTATTATATTTTCTGACATTTTATATAGTGTGTTATTAAGCATAACTTTGGGTGAAGGTAGGTGGAATGCTTTTTTTTCCTTGGTAGGAGGGGAACATGGGTAATATTTGTGTATAGACAAGTTGCAGTACACCCACCTGACTTTTACTTCTACTCTTTTTAAGGAGTTTGACCTCGCGTAACAATTGTTTACATTGTATATATCCATTGACTTTTGCATAATTTTTTTTAATGCTATATAATAATATGACGTTATTGATAAAAATGCTGATGGGCGCGAGTACGATGTGTTCCAAGCAGGGTAGGGAGACTACTTTTTTGGCGCAGTTAATTCTATGTATGAGTCATCCGGGAGTGTTACCCAAGTCAGGGTTATTAGGAAACCGGGAAAGCTTTGTCGTACCGTGGCATGCGTTTGTAGAGGGCAGTATGTCAATGATGATTATGAATACTTAGTTGTGGTCTTGCGAATGTTTTTCTTCCGGAGGTGGATACCATTGCTAATATGACATGTGTTTTTTACCCAGTCGTGGAAGGCTCGTCTCGCTGGTTTTGAAGAACTCATCAAAATTTTCAAAAGGATCGATGATGAGAAATCACCTGAGTGGCAAAAATATTCCAGCATCGTGCGGAAATTACCCATGGAATCCAATGCAGCAGCTCTGGAAAAAGGCCTGGAAGCTGCCTTTTTATTTATGGAAAATTCGGCACTAGCCCCTAAGTTGGTGGCAGAAGTAATGAGTGGCGTCGTCACCAAATGTATTATTGCTGTAAAAGCCAGGAGCAAGGAGTTAGCGTCTGAAATATCACTAATGTGTGTTGAAATTGAAAGATATGAGGTTGTCCAAGAAGAATTAATGAAAGGAATGGACCATAAAAATCCTAAAATCGTTTCGGGTTGTGTTGGAATTACCGCACAAAGTGTCAAGTGAGTTTTTTATCGGGAGAATTCTTTTTTTAGGATGGAGAAATTAACGTGTAGATGTAAGATTTACATGTATTTTTTTTGTTAACGAATGATTTTCAGGGAATTCGGTCCTAAAGTTTGTAACCTAAAGACAATGCTGAAGAAAGTTCTTCCTCTCATTGAAGATCGAGATAAGGGTGTTCGAGATGAAGTGAAGAAGCTCACTGTAGAACTTTACCATTGGCTTGGTCCTGGATTTAAAACACAGTTGTCATCTTTGAAACCTATTGTGGTGAGACGTCGTATAAGTTGTTGAATTGATTACCAAATGAATGTTGAGTTAATTGTTATTAACATGTGAATTGGATTTCAGTTACAAGAACTTGAGGTGGAGTTCAATAAATTAAAGGGGAAGCCTCAGCCAACAAGGTATTTGAAATCACAGCAAGCGAAGAAAGAACGAGCTGCCATGGAAGGAGGAGATGCGGAAGTAGAAGGTAGGCGTTATTTACTTCGCTTCAAGTTGTTTCACTTGAATTGATTTTTTCTGTAAACGTATCAAGTCACAATCTTTATTCATTGTTTGAATCCAATAGAAGTAGAACAAGTTGATAGTGGAGGGGCTGCCGAGATAGACCCTTATGACCTCCTCGATCCTGTGGATATACTTTCCAAACTACCGAAGGATTTTTATGAGAAGACAGAAGCTAAGAAATGGCAAGAAAGGAAGGAAGCTATGGAGTTATTAGAGAAATTAGTAACTGAAAATCCTAAATTAGAAGCTGGAGATTACGGTGATTTAGTTCGAGCGTTAAAACGAATCATCAGCAAGGATTCAAATGTTGTAGTCGTAGCCAGTGCCGGAAAATGCTTAGCAGGGTTAGCAAATGGGTTGAAGAAAAAATTTTCGCCGTACGCGTCTTCTTGCGTTGGAACAGTTTTGGAAAAGTTCAAAGAAAAGAAGACAAATGTTGTGGCTGCCATGAGAGAAGCCATTGATGCCAGTTTCTTTGCTGTAAGTGAATATTTATTCGTTGCAGATATTCTGATTTTGTAAAAATATGAATGCATGATTTTCCCGTTTGCATTAGAAAATAGGTTTACATGAATTTGATTATCATTACTCTGAATATACAGACCACCTTGGAGAATATACAAGAAGATGTGGTTGCTGCTCTTCAAAATAAAAATCCAACCGTCAAAGTGGAAACTACTGCATTCTTAGCTCGAGCATTTTCTAAGGTTCCAAACAAAACTATGGTTGATAAAAAGTTCATGAAACCGTTTCACACTGCACTTTTAGTCAACATTAATGAATCAGGTTAGTTTTATTAGTCTAATACATTTAATCGGTTGCTACCATTACGGACTACAGGAGATGTTTTGACCTTTACTGTTTTAGCCTATACTATCTTTTGTTAATTAAATAGATCCAGGAGTTCGAGATGCGGCGGCAGAAGCTCTCGGTGTGGCATTAAAAGCTGCAGGGGAGAAAATTATGGCACCTTTGTTTCAGGATTTGGAACCGATGAAGCTTCAGAAAGTACTTAAATTATATGACATGCTGAAATAGGGAGTATTCCTGAGAAGGATTGTCAATTATAATGAGCTAATTATTCATGTAATGGTGAATAGGTCAGAGACTTTGCTAAAACTGCTGTCATAACAGCACCTAAGCCTGCCCCTGCACCAAAGCCTGCCGCAAAGCAGGCACCACCTAAGGCTGAAAAATCTGCGGAAGGTGCCAATAAAGCCCCTGCGGTTCCGAAAAAAGCGCCTTCACCTAAAAAACCTGGTACTGTCGCAAGAAAGCCCGCAGAAAAGAGAGAGGCTGCGAAATCACCCAGCATAGAAGAACTAATCGAAGTTAAACCTGTGCAGAATGATGCTCCTCCCGTGAACGGTAATAAACCTGATGAAAGATAAAATGAAAATTTTAGTTAAACACTTTCTAACTTGATTGATTTTATATTTAGATGATCCAAATCGAAAGGTTGATATCAGTTCTCAGCTAACACCACAGTTGATTGACAGTTTGTCTGACAAGAACTGGAAAACTAGAGAGGAGGCATTGGATAAGATATCCGTTATAATAAATAATGCCAAAAATATCCAACCTAATTTAGGAGATTTACCCAACGCTCTTGCTGAGAGACTCCAAGATTCAAATCGTAACTTGTCTGCTAATGCATTCCTTGTGTGCCAGAACTTAGCGGGAGTTTTAGGACCACATTGCAAGCAACATCTACCAACATTAATTCCTAATATGTTGGCGGGTTTATCTGATAGCAAGGTAGAATGTTTGAGTATAATTTTGTAGTTTTTAATCCAGTTGATTCTACGTTTTAGGTTAAACAAATTATCATAACAATTGTTACAGCCGACAATCCGGAATACTGTCATTGCATGTATAAATACCTGGGCTGAAAATGCGGGAATCAAAGAAGTATTTCAGCGAGAAGTGATAGCTGATGCCATAAAGGCCGGTAACCCTTACCTCAGACAAGAAGTATTTCAGTGGTTGACTGTGCGTTTACCTCAACGTGAGTTATTACGTGTTTTTAAATGGAATATAGGACAAACATATGCTGCGTCAGAAAATAGTAATTGATGTATTTAAATTCCAGTTAAAAGTGTCAACAAGGACGACCTTACTGCATGTTTGCCTCACGTGTATGCTTGTATCGAGGATCGGAATCCAGATGTACGGAAAAGAGCACAAGAAGTTGTTTTGCCATTTATGATTCATTTGGGCTACGAGGGAATGTCTCGAGCGACAAGCAAATTGAAAGTAATTCAGAACTATTTGGTTTTGTACATCCAATTTTATTGCAGAAAATCCTATACATTATTTTCGCTTTTAGCCGTCATCAAAAACCGCCATACAAGCTCTTCTTGACAAAGCTCGACCCAATCTTCCTGCTAAACAGCCTCCTCCTGCAGCCGGTAAACCTGCGTCAGGGAGCAAAAGTGGGACATCACTTAAACAAGGTGCAACTAAATCTGCAAACAGCGAAACAAACGCATCAAACACGAGTCTCAACCAACCCCTTAGTAATGGAACCACTCAGGACGATAGAACAAAGGTAGTTACTTTCTACTGGTACACTTCCTCTTCTAATTCAGATTGTTACATAGAAATTGTATCAATTTTCTAGACCCTCACTAAAGCAAGCGCTGGCGGAAAATCTCGACAGTCCAATCAATTCAACAAAGCTGAAAGCCCTAGTGGAGAGTATTCGCCACCGTACAATGGTCAACAAAGGTATTGAACCTTAAGCTCTTAACAAGTCTTCTATATGGTTGCGCTGGTCGTTTATGCTGTTTCATACAAATTTAGAATGTCTCCTGGACAAATTTCACCACCAACGGTAAACGCAAATAATGCACGCCGAGAGCATTACTCGAACATTAATTCTGCAGTTATAGGGGCAAATCATTCCCTTCAAAATGTGGAACCAGTGAGGTAAGTTATTTGCAAAGTTTTATCTTTCAGTTTGACTGTTATGTTAATCATAGTGATGCCACTATAATGATTCGTTGCAGGCATCAGCTTCCTCAACAATACCAAATTAATTACGATATGATAGACAACATGTTCGGACAACAAGATTTGTTGCCAATGCCTCCTTTACAATTGTTGGATACAAACGTTGAACATTTGAGTAAAGAGGTGCCTGTTAATCTTCCCCCTAGACGGTAATCGGTGTTCTAGCTCTTACAATTTAATATGGCTTAGTTGGTTCATGTTCTTGATGAATTGGGGTTTGGTGTTGTCGGTAACAATTATCCAGTTGTAAGCATTTGTAATTTAAAATAGGTGGGCTGGTTCAGATGTATGTGTGTATATGTTAACTTAGTAACAAATCATTGCAATTCTGTTGTTCACAGGAATAATGTCATGACCTTACCGCAATCCATGAACACTTTACCCGTTTTGGTTCCCAGGGCTGCCCAAGCCCTGGATTTGGTTGTATCACAGGTTGGGAACCCTGATTTGCGGCTGAGTATGGAAGCCATTGTTCAACTTGAAACTCTAATAAACGATCCTGAATACAGCAATGTAAATCCTGAGACTTCAATAGCTTAGTAACCGTAATTGCAATTATTTGAGCGAATCAATCATCTGAATTTTGACGTTTTTCAATCTGCAGGTTCTGGGAGAGCGTGTGGATCATTTGTTGTCTATCGTAACAATGCAGTTACGGAAGTTGCAACCGATGCTGTCTAGTTCTTCACCAGAGAAAATTCAACAAGTAAACCAACTCTACCGCTGTATTGTGCAGCTTCTGCAAGCAGTAAGTTCAATTTGTCTTAGAATCCAGTGTTAACAACAGCTGTATGTGTACGTAAAACTACATGTAACTTATGTTTGCAGCTATACAAGCAGGGTCCCTCTCCGCTTGCGAGTAACGGAACCAAAAATACCGTTCGAGAGCTCATTTATCATCTTTTAACTTTGATTATCGATCCAAGCATCACTATTCTTCCAGATGCGACTTTCATTTGCAAAACAGTAAATGTTTTGGTTGTACGTGTTATTGAGCATTCGGATCCAAACGCTGTTATTTGGTGAGCAACTAAGCTTCAATTACATTCAATTATTTTAGAGGCAGGGACTAAGTAAAACGTTTGTGATTTTCAGCGGTCTCATACGATTATTGAATGATACCCTTCAAATGAAGAACTGTCCGCGCTTGCTTGACCTTGTTATGAAATGCCAATGGAAGCTGCTGAAGCAATTTTCGGAGTGGGGTGCGGATCATAGCTACAACTTTGATTTAGATTCCATTATTCGGGAGTTTCATGCATTCATAAAAGTTAACCCTTTTACCGGACCCAATACTCGTGACTTGACTCCGATCAAAACGATGAAAACAATTTTACACGCTTTAGTTATGCACGTTGGAGGAGAGAAAGTTTTGAATGTATTGTCTAAAATGCCGGATCTGCAAGGTTCTGAGACTGAAGTTTATATAAGTAAATTGATCCAGCGCGAATGTTCGAAGAAAAGAGGTGTAAATAATATTGACACCAATTCAAATACCGAAAATTAGGTAAGCTGCGTGATGAAATCGCAACATAAATTCGTAACCAATAAACAATTTCGTTTGTGTTTAATGTATTTTAACAAACATTAAGTCTGTTTATCCTAAACTTTCATACCTGTCGCGCATTTAGTTTTTTAGTATCACCATTATCTTCGATAAGATATATGAGTATTAGTAACGTCTTAACAGTTTTGTATTCTTCCATCTTATTCAGTACGATTTATTATTACTATTATTATTACTAATATTTATTTTATGATTTAAGGAATAATCACGAAGTTTTTTAACTTAATTTTTTACCCGATTTGTAGTCCTACTCTATTTTTTAAATTTACTATATAATGTGACTTATTTTACTTATTACGAATTACTCTACTTTTACCGTGCATTTTAGCGAATTTAATTATTATAATTTACTCGAAATCATTAAAACTTTTCATCATTCTTACCGTCAAGTCAGCGTTTTACGATTTTTTACGGTATCTTTTTGTAAATGAATGGCGGCGGAATCCTATTTCCAAACGAGTTTACTTTGTTACTCATCCTTATGTACTGGTAAAAATTCAGTCGATTACCATTTTCCTTTTTTGTGCGTTGTTAATTTAATATCCACGTCGTAAACGTCTTCAGGTTTCATTTATGTTTCCCTGATAAAATTTTACGGTTTATACATAACGAGTTAAATCTTACTGGGAAAGCAAGTAATCAAAAAAGTATGGGTTACTACGACTATGTAATTCTACGCAGGTCTATAAAATAATTCTACTCTACTTTCATCTTAAATACTTTCTAAAACGCATATTGTGCTCGAAGCTTTAGTTATTCACTATAATTATGCATTTTTATCCATAGATCTCTATTTATGTGAAATCTGATTGCTGAATTTTGTTCGAAAGTAATTTCGTATGAAAACGAGGAAGTTTACATTAAACACATTAACTTTGAAATTAATCTCGCAAATAATTCTTTAAAGATTTTCAAAGGGAACTGGGGTGCAATAAACATGTCTGAAATTGAATATTGTTATCATCCAGCTAATTGTTGTAATACGGAAATACATATGTATAATAATAATATCAATATTATAAGAAACTTACGATAATAGAATCAGCCATTGCCCTTTTACTGGAAATCAAGTCCTGTTTCTGTACAGACACTTGTCCCATAGGGTAATAGGTGTGGTGCTAACTGCTGTTACTAATTTGCGACGTACTTACTTATAAATGTAGTTTTACAGGATTCGCAATATTTAATCGCTTCGCCTATATTCCTGTACTTAATATGAATAAAATCGACTGATTCTTAAGTTAATTTCGAACCGACATGTAGATTTCGGAGAACATTGACCTGACTATTGTATACGTACTTATCTCTCTCTCTTTCCAACACATTAGTTTCTCCTGTTTGTCAAATATTTGTAATGGAGTTTGATATGGGTGGAAGATATTGTTTAATCTACTGTCTTCTGATGGTACTAGTAGATATTCTTTGTTGTAGCTATTACAACTAACTGGAAGCAGACAGCATTCTATGACATGAATTACTGAACGTTTAAGTCGCCTCTGTCATTGTATGTTTATAAGTCTTTAGTATGGAAAGGCATGAAATAAAAGAACAGTTTCTTACTCACAGTGCATTTAATAGTACAACGTACAAGTAATAGGTACACGACGGATAACGAATTTAACGACACGAAAATGTTTACTTGTTGACTAAAAACTTAACTCGAGTTGCAGATACACCGAAATAATCCAAATACTTTAAGGGCAATTAAATATCCGATAATAACGGCTATGCAAAAATGTAAAAGCATTTGTAACATCTGCAAATAATCATCCACATCATACATGTAATAATATCAGTTTGCCTGTCTTTTACGAGCATTGTCTTTGGAAACGTGAAAAAAACCCTGTCTGATTCTTGTAAAAAAAATGACTCGGCTTTTCTACAAACCAACTTAACACTACTTAACAGATTGCGTTTGCTGTCCTATCTAAATAAATTTAATTTATATCTTTGACGGACTAAATGGATACCCTAATCATTTGCTTACTACCAAAATTCACCGAATAATTTGCTTTTTTTGACTGCAAAGGAATAACACGGTGAAAGTAAGGCGAAGTGAAAGCTCCGTAACTGGAACCAAATTTGAGGAAACATCGACTACTATATTCTTATAATTATATTATACCGTATAAGGAATCACACAAAGCTTGCTCCAGGACTAGCCAGATTCATGACATTATTTGTATGTCTAAACGATGTTCATTTAGCTTAATGTTATTACTACAAACAAATTCTGATTTGTACGTCATAGCGTCTAATTGACGAGCAGCTGATTGTTAAAAAAAATACTTTCTAAACAACCATAAAGATGAAAAGGCTCGAAAAAGAATACTGGTGAAATTATACTTTTAACAATTTTCAAATTGTTAAATTTTCAAATGAATTGCCTGTCATCATGTTCGGAGCAGATGATAAAAGGAACATAGTAATTATTACATACCACTTATTTACCCCAACGTAACTATCCGATTATCAGTAGCTTGCATAAACGCTTTTTGCGGATATTTACGTTCATCACACCATTTTGCGTTCTAAACACAGGGAGAAGCAGCTTTTCTTTTTGGAAAAATAAAACTGAAAACTATTAGGAAATTTAGTCTACTGAACACTGTAAAGAGGACATAATAAGACTGCCAAATACCTTTCCCTGAATTGGAGGCTGAGAACAGAATTAGGATTATTATTACCCCATTGCCCCACATTTGCAATGATAACATTGATGCCTATATATAACGTACATTGAAATATCATACTACAAAGTGCATACAAATGAGAGAAAAGAACCCACGGATTTTTTTAGCAACTTTTTGCTTGTCCCTGGATTTGACCAGAGTTTAAGCTATAGAAAATTGTTTTGACACTTTTTGTATATATCAGATCGTGGAATATTATATTTAAAGGATTACAGCCTTGGCCATTGATGGGGGTAATCGCATATAGAAATTTGTGCTGCGAACACTATCATAAGTAGAAGTTTTAGAAGCAGGTTTTTTTTAAAGATCAACAAAGGTAAAATTCTTTGAAGAATAAGATAAGTTTTTGTTTTCCCAGATGTTTTTTCTTCGGCTGTTATCATAGGTAAAAATTGTTGTCATCGGCACATTAACTCCTGGACTTGATTTTTTGATGAAATTTTTCGGGGTAAGGAACGAGACCCAACTTCTCGAGGAAAGCCTTCATTTCCTGCTGATACTCTTCTGGATGGTGGTGTAAATGACTGACATGAGGTGAACTCTCCCATGCTTTCAAATATACCTAGACGTACACATTTGGATAGTATTATTATGTATTTATCATTCCATTTTGTTTAAAAATATGATGCTGACAAAAATCTCACTTTGATTCCATTTAACTCCCAATTGTCAATGACTTTCTGGATTCCGGATTTGGTCCCAACTGGATCATCGAGAGAGCAGAAGAAGAGTGCAGGGGCTTTGACGACGTTATTATGATACTGCTTACTGGACTGCAGATAATGTTTCGTGGCTGTTTCATGGAATTTTGCCATGTGGTATCTGTATAGGAAGGCCGCTTAGCATTTTGGAACTAGGACACTGCACCAGTGGTGCACCTTTCTTTTTTTTTTTTAACATATGTAATTAGTTGGAAATTAATTACATATAGTCAGATGGCTTACGTGACATATCTCTCTAAGCTGTTTCGTAGCATTGCATTTCTAGGAAAGACGGCTTTGGGCAAACCAGTTGGAATCCCTTCAAAATCCACAACACTATCCCAAATTTGACCGACAATACGATCTATATAAGGCTGGTATTTCTTCTGGTCCTCCACCATTAGATGTAAAATTTCTCCCCAAAGATACCCACCGACGGAGAAGCCGTGGAGCATCGTCGTGTTGTACTGCTCATTTAGACTTATGAAACTCAACACGTCCTTGGCTATGATCTGTACATATTTAGTTGAATTTTAAATACCAATAATATTAACTTCGTCATTTTATAATGCTCTTGCACACATTTGGTTTAATATTGTATGGGATATAATATTTTTGAACAGAGTTAAATGTAAAAATGAGGACGGACAGAATTTACCTGACTTCCTGTCACTGGCCACAGTAGTTGCCAGGGTGTGATTTGGACAGTCAAGACATCGAAGCCTTGATCCAGGTAAAATTTTGCGTACTTGAGCACATGCTTCTTTTGAGACATGAGCCAACACAATAAAATGGTTAGAGGTCGGCCTGGGTCTTTTTGCCCTGGATCCACCTGGATTTGCAGGGGATTGTTAGGGTAGACTTTTATTTCTTTGGTAGAATTGGAGACAAGCTCAATGCTCTTCGTCAGAGTTTTATTTGTCAACGTCCGGTTCGGCTGTTGAGGAAGCACCCCATGGAAAATCATTAAGGGTGTCAGCGCCTGGAAAAAATATTAGTTTAAAAAAAGTCTTCCTTCAAAATTTTAAAACAAAAAAAATCAAGTCTGTCCGGGAATTTCGCCAACCTTTCTAAACATAGGACTCGTTTGGATGACTCTCCCCGCACGGGGAAGAAGCATCCTTAATTTGTCTGCCAGTATCATCTTTCCCGAATTGTTTACTGTAAACAAACAAAATTTTTATTGACTATTTACTGCACAATACAATTGAAATTCTATATGGCTTGTTTTATATTATATGGTATACATTTGCATTCACCAAGCTGAATGTGTCACTGCTTTCAAACTATTTCATTTTATATTGGTAACAAATGGTATCATCTAAATAATTGACTTGGTTTGTAAAGTCCATAGGGTAAGGAGTAAGGTTCAGAGCTGATTGGACCACAGATAAAATAGTGAAAGAATGAACAAAGTAATTAGCCTGTCAGTTATAAACCATGACATAGTATCCGGCAATAATAATGCCATATAACTAGTCCCGTGCCCCACCGATCTATTCAGACTGTCCCAATGTAAACATTAATTAGTTGTCTCCTCCATCATTTTTTTTTTGTGAATGTGTAAATAAAAATGACAGTGAATTCATATTGCCCCTGGGTTTTGGTATGTAAGTGGGCAAATGTTACACATTCACGAAGTTCTGTTAAATGACGCAAGTCCATACATTGAACAGGTTTCCAATTAGTGTTTAGAATTTTAAACTCGACATTTCGCGTCCATCCAAACTTTGAATGACTTAGTTACCTCAAACCCTTTCTCACTTGTCATTCCAAACACTTTTCTTTTTCACTGTACAAAAAAAACCTCGAAAAAAAAATAAAAACAATCCAATAACTACTCAGTCAGGGTCTAAAGTCCAACTACAAAGAATTGACACCATACCACCGTCCTTACGCGGGGAAAGGAACTGCAGAAGAAACTTTTCTCCGGAGAAAATCAAATGTTTTACTATTGTTTACCTTGCAGTTGGGTGAAAGCCGCAAGGATGAGATTGTTGCACTTTTAAACCAGGGAAAATAATTAGGACTCAGCCATCAATGGTAGATATAGGACCGTTTTTTTTAAGCCATAATGATTACAACAGAAAATACGTGTACTACACGTCCAGCTACACTGAAATTGTGAATGTGATCACTAGAAGCTTTTGTTGGACAAAAAAATTTGTGACGATGAACAACTTTGGCAAGGAATTGTCAAAGAACTAAATAGAAATATTTTTTTGAACACGTCCTAACAAAAATTGTATACGAAACTCTCTGAGAGGCTTCTCCTCATTCCCACGATACGATAGCCACGGTCTTTTTAACGCAATGTGCGTGATATCCAAATGAAGTGTGTACATACATATGTACACATCCAGGGCCGCAGACAGTCTCGAAGAACTAGTTGCCAGTGAACACTTTTTCTCTCTCTCTCTCTCTCTCTCTCTCTCGCTCTCTCTCTCTCTTTCCATGCAGCTCTTCAATATATTAAAGCTTTCGATCATCCAATGTCTGCATGCACATGCACAGTCCCAACTTTAATTTGGAATCGTGAGCAGTCGACAACCTCGACAGTGTTACAAGGTACCTTTATTGTGTCAATAGTTACACATTTAACTCGTTCCGGATTTCTTTCTTTCTCTCCCCAGAATATTATGAGAAAACAAGAGGAGCAATTAGTGGGGGAAAATAGCCTCTCACCTCACCCAAAATCCTCCGCAGTGACCCAATATCTGACAGTTTACCCTCGCGTTTTCCTCTCCTGGGAAACCCTGTGGAATTTTGTGCCCAGAAGATTGTGCCGGTATGAAAAGGCCGAGTGTTCTCATGCATGCATACGCACACTCACCTTGTACATATATCCATGGGAAAAAACATGGGGAGAGAATGTTGCAGAAATATAAATAAATAAAAAATTGGCAAAGACCATAAAACAGAGCGTCACCGTATCACCGCCAATTTTTTTTTTTTCACTTCTTCCTTTTTTTCTACTATTCTAACTCAGGGAAATAACTGGGGGAAGAAAATAAAATGATGGAAAAATGTGATTAGTACTTGTTTTACACCTGTATATGTATACTATTTACTATATCACTTTTCATTCATTACTGCAGATACTTAAGAAACAAACAGATATGACCTGTTTAATTAAACAGATCCCTATCTCTATATAGTATACAAGATTAGGCAGAATTCTTTGAGGGCTTGCGTTATAATTTTTTTTATGGTGTTTAGCTAAATTCCCACGCAACCATTGGGGAAGCTGAGAGTTAAAAAGGCATTATAATAATTAATTTATATCATGGAAATTATATTTCATCTCCTTTGAATGCAGTATATACACATTTATCCCAACCTTGAGATTGTAGAATGTACGAATTTTTTTTTGGTAGGCCATGTGCCTAGTAAATTCTTTAAAAAAAATGATTTCCCCATTATCATCGTAGTATTATTAAATTCTGGCCATTAATTACTAGGAGAATTCCCAACACGAAAAGCTTGTCTAGCATGTCAACAGAAATAAAAAGGGGGAAACATGCTAACTCTGAGTCATGCAAGGATCTTGCCTTTTTAGATATTTTGCATTGTGAAAACTTTTTTTTTGTTCAGGAGGAAATGAAAAAGGCTTAGAGAGAAGGGAAAGAGAGAGAGAGTGAGGCAAAAGTAACGTTCTGGAACGGGGAAAGTTGCAAAGTTGCATAAAGTTGGAAGTTGCGTGAATGGTGGCAGTGGTCAAAGTCGACATCGAGCTGACATCAGGACCACAGCGGCAGCAAGGAAAACGATTTGGAAGCCACGGAAAGCTGAACCACATGAATGTGTAGATGGGATATTTGGAACCTTTTTGGTCGGGAGTTCTTTGTAGAAACACACGGAGAAACTTCCTACTTCATATGCACACATATACAACCGATTCTTGAAAGACAGAAAGTCAACAACCAGGGAATATGTGTCTATACATATAGATTTCCTTTCACTTATAAAACATGTTGTTCCTCCCGGAAAAGTCAGTGCCCTTTTACCTTTTTGTCACTTCCTACTTCCCGGACGGAATCTTGGAATAATCCCTTTTAAGTTTTCAACCCGCATTTCTCCCTCAATCCCTTTTCCGTAGTTGGAAAATTTCCGAGAGACTTTCACGCTTCCAAGAAGTGATGTATACATGTCCATGGAATTAGCCAAAGTGCTAATGGTCATGTCCATATAGTCATGTAAAGCAGCAACATTTCATCAACAATCCAACCGAATTCCTCCTCTACATTTCCTGGCAATACCATCCACTTTCGAAGGACCACCAAGGCCTTTAATTCTCTTCCAAAGTATGGATGTGAAAAAGTGTGTGTGTACGCATATTTTGTATATCATGTTTTTTTCCAATACTAAATAACGAACAATGCGAAGGGAGGTTTCTTTCACCCTTTTCCTCTGTTGCACGAGCAGTATATATGTCATGCAACACACCCACAAAAAATACCATGCTGAGATCTCCAGGATGGTGTGGGTGATGTTTTTTTTACTCTGTATATCCCCATATAGAGCCTATTATGTAGTAAATGAGAAGGGTAAAAATGCTCAGCAACTGCATGTCACTTCCGTGCTTTCTTCTCCTATGTATACCCATCCACATATAACACATAAGGGGAGAGTTTTGAGGGAAACTCAAATTTAAAATGATCACAGGACTTGTTTTTTTGTACTTCCTCTGAAGCACTTAACTCTTTCCGGGACTTGACCGTTATTTCCTCCTCTAAAAGTGTGACATTTATCCCAATTAGGATGTCCAGGTTTGGGCACATATTCACGTGTACGCGGGGATATTAAAATATTTTGGTGGCTCCGTACATTCCATGCATTTTTCTGGTGCATAGGAACTTTTTGACTTTCGTCGTGTTTTGGTGATGGGAGGAAACTCTCTTAATGTACAAAAAAGGGTCAATTGGTTTCCTATTATTTTGGGGATAATACTCCAAAATAAGTACTTACGACGTGTGTGATATTTACCAGAGATTAGCCAAACGATTCTAGTCCGCAATATACACAATCAGTTCGGGGAGGATAAAGCACGTGGAAGTGGAGGCATGTATTATTAACGAGGTTTGTTGTAAAAATAATCGCGTATAGCAAGAGTCTAATCACATGTGCTCTTCACACAAATTACTTCATTGTGGGAGTGACAAAAACGTTTTTCAACCCATGACAAGACAACTTGACCTGTGACAAGAGAAAAGAAAGCAAGTGAGGGGAAAGAAGTCCATTTTATTACAGTCAACATTGGGAAGACAAGCAAAATTCGAAATAGACATGGATTCCTTCAGTCCTTTTCGCGACGCTGGGTAACCGGTTTCATCGTTGGGACAATCTTTGGCTCCTTTTGCATGATTTACCTGCAGACACAGTATTTGGCTGCTAAAGGTATGGAAAAGACCTCTCAATTTTATTGTCTCCTTCATTTCCCACGCTGAGTTCTCTCTAACAGTGTCTCCTTTTTTTTGTTTTCTCCACCAAATTATATTAGAAACAATTAGTGTCTTACGGTATGAATAATTTCTCTCAAAAACATGGCTTTGCATAATTTCTTTTAACTACTGACTAACGCACAGCAAAAAAAAACACTTTCATTTACTACCCATTTTTAATGCACGACATGTTCAGCATCCCAATTGATACCATGGCTGGGGGTAAAAAAACAAATAATGTCATTCTTGCGGCAGGTGAATGCTTGCATATCATAATTTGCGGGTGACCACCATTTGAGGTTTAATGTATCAGTTATACTGTAATTTATTGCGAGGAATTCTTCTCTCTCATTTTTGAGATGGCAATACCAACAAATCGGGAAGAGGCCTCCTGCAAGTTCCATCCATGGCAAAGCGTATCAACCACAGAATTTTGAAATTGTCAGATTTTTTCCCAGGAGAATTAATAATGATGCTACCTTTGTAATGTGGGTGTACCCTCCTTCCTGATTTATATATATAAAAAAAGGGTATGTATCCTTAAAAATCAAGCATGATACTGATGCGTAGGTTAGGAAATTGTCGGGACAAAAAAAAATTGCCTTGTAAGGAAACATTACTTTGTATTCTTATTGAAAAAGGTATATTTTCAAGGTGATTGTTGTCATAAGGTGTACCTGCTGTTGCTTACACAGGGAGAAGAAAAAAAACTTGGAAAAAATGTATTTTTCCCACAAAAGAAAAAAAGTCATTTTAAAGGAGAAAACATTAGGAGTTGGGTTAGATGCTATACATAGAAGGAATGTGCACATAGACATCATTTAAATCCTGACAAAAAAAGTCAAGAAAAAAATGGGTAACAGTTAATTCTGCTTATAACCCATTGTTTGCTTCCTTTGTTCACCCACCACCTTCATTGGCTTGCGTAGTCACTTCACAATGAACCACATTAAAGGTTTTGCTCTGAGATATCCGTTTTTTTCGGTCGTGAGATATTTTTGTAAATAGTAATAAGTACGATTGAATCAGCTATTTAGACCTCTTTGCCACAGTATTATTACATGGGTTTAAAAGGACCAAAAAAAAGGAGGCGCAATCCTGGGCATTATTGGGGGTATGTTTTCTGGAGTAAAAGGTATATATGTCCAGGTAATTGGTCACATTTTAGGAGGAAAGTGAGGGCGAGAGAGAGACAGAAAGAGAGACTTGAAGTGCCAACTATTTTCCGGTTTCTTATCTTTTTCCATCATCACCTACCTCAACCCCTGAACTCGGTAGGGATCCATAAACTTCTTTTTAAGGGATACGATTTAACCTTTACAAAGTGTATGTGTGTAAAACCTGTGGAGGATTTATTGTTTGCTCCTTCTGTCTATATAATAATATAATATAACCTTTCTTCTTCATTCAATTCCTGGTCAGATCTTCTTTCTCCCCCTCCCACCTTTCTCCCCGTTTCTCGGCCTGTCCATTATCTTTTTTCCCCAGTTTTTTTTTAGGGGGGTTTCTCAAGGAGTAATGTTAGAGGAATTGTGGGAAATGTAAATAACCTGAGAGGGTGAGAGTCTCCTTTGGGTTTCCACAAAATAGGAACAAAAATCACGCAGACACTTCTCCGTGTCTCTGGTTTGCACCTGATGTAATTCTACAGCACTTTACATTTGGCTACCTACATACAAATAAAGGCAATCACAACAATAATGGAGATGGTGTGGGGTTCCAAGAGGTTTTTTTTCTTCTCTTTTCCCCATTGTTGAAAAATAACTGGTCACCCTCCAAATTCCGTCTTGTGTAATAAAAATGCAGTCTCTTTTTTTTTGAAGGCGTACAAATTATTGTTATATTTGTGGGGACCTCCCTTCAATCTTTTTTTCCTGTATAAAAATGTGTAATGGCAAACTTTTCAGCTTGTCCCACCTCCAAAGTTTTTCATCCCCTTTACACTTTTTCTCCCCCTTTTTTCATTATTTTGTTTACCCGATATCATTACTCTTTTATGTTCTTTCTTGTTGGAGATGTATTGAAGAACCCACGGTGATATAACACTTCTCCAGCTGAGCGGCTTTCTTGTATTTATATTGCTTGTAAGTATTATGTGGAGTCTCCCATGGGGAAACCATGGAAATCATGGAAAATCCAGTGATAGAGCAAATCAGTTGTGTCAGTGCATAATCTTGTTAAACCACTTTATTTTCGTATGTGCTGTATTTTGTACGATTTACGTAGGAACTTCCTACACACGCTCAATAATCTCACTCCACCTTATTATTTTAAACTATTTACCATCAATCTGTAAATTATCCTAATTGTAACTTGCATTTTTTGTCTTACGGCACAAGCAATTTTTGTACTCCATTTTCACGGTTGAGTGAAATTATATTAAAGGCTTGCGAAAGAAGAAAAAAGAAAAAAACTGGGCACTCTTTCAAGATTTTGCATTTTGCATATGTTAATCAATGCTGCATTTATACTTTGTAAGGAAACTAAAAAGAAAAAATAACAAAGGAATTGGCAAACATTTTACTTCTGGGACGTCCAGTAGTTAGGATTTTGATTAATGTGCAATTCTTTTTAAACTGCCTTATGTACTACAATAGGTGCAACTTTTTTTTTTATTTACAAAAAATAGAAATACGTACATGCTCCTTCATTGGGAGGAGTGATTTAATTACGAGATAAGGGACGTGTCCACCGTGTAGATAGGTGCTGAAAATTAATTATTAATAATATAAAAAACCTTGTGAAACAGGATCTAAAATTGGATCCTTTCACACCTCTCTCAATGCTCCCCAATGCGACAAAACTTCCTAGGTGTTCTTCCTTTTTTTTCACATTTAATCATAAACGCACCTAAATGTTTTTAATGAACTACACGAGTTTAAATTGAAGCCATATAAATAACTACGATCTGTAAACACGCTGTAGTTAAATGGTTTATGTAGCATGACATGTTTATTTTCCTCCAAATTTTTTTTTGTTCGCAAAATGTTTCAACTTACATAACTGTACGTGGTAATTGTTGTAGTACAGTAGAGCAGGAATTTTAACATTAATTTTACTATCAAATGTAGTACTTTACGTCCTGGTATTCCTTGTTCCTGTATAAAATTAAAAAAAGAGAGAAAAAAGAGACGCCGTTCATTGTTTGTGATGTCAGACGTGAATGATGTGAAGATTGTTAAATTGTTACAGTTTTCTTTTATGTACAGAGTAAAAAAAAACGGAAGTAAAGTACAGGTAAAAAAAATAATGGTATAGAAACAATCCTAAATGTAGGTATAGTTAAGTACGGAATAAATGCAAAAACCTTATATGTGCATAGGAAGGCTCATATACATACAAATGACATTCAAAAGGATAACATTTAGATACGGAAGAATAAACTAAGGCAAAAACACCAGGAAGTATTACGGTCTAGTGTAAGAAAAAAGTCTTTTCCTCTCTTTCTCTCTGTCTGGGCAAACTGTAGACAGTAACTGAGAGAGAAAGATAGGGGGGGGAAATGTTTAAGTGACTAAATAATGGAAACAATGGGTTAAGCAAAAAAAAAAACAAACAATGTTGAGATCAAAGGATTAACATATAGATAAATGAGTACATACTAGCCGTGGGTTTTCAGCGCTTTTTAACCAGTGATGTATTGGTAAGTTGCTCAGCCTTTGGTATACTTGTGGTTGCCAAAACGACAAATAGACAGCAGCAGTCGTATCGCTTGGTGACTGAGGAGTCTCTTAAGGAAAAATGGGAATAGGGAACGGTCTACCTACGCCTGTAAATACATATAGGTACACCCATGTATGTACATGACATGCATTGAACCATTTGAAAGGGTTCATACAACTTCTGTTAGCTTCTCCTTCACTCATTCCCATTTTTATCCGACGTAATATTTTTTTTTCCTATCTTGTTTTGACTTTTCTAATGTCTTTTACCCCTTCCATTTGGATTTTTCTTGTTTATCTGTTAGTTTATAAAATAATGGATTTTACTTTCACAAAAATGTGGGTAGGTACGCGTGTACAGTTTATTTTATTTCTTTCAAAAATCCTCTGCCGAGAGATTTCAACTCCAGGAACAAAGAAAATAGATAATATAAGAAAACCTGTACCTTTGTCTTTTCTACAGTTCATTTGGTGCAAAGGAAGAAGAATTTTTTTTAAAGGCGTATTATTATATGTGAGTATACAAGAATCAAATTAAAACATGAGTTTATATTCAGTTAACTTATTCAGGAGAGGGGAAAAAAAGACCCCGGTTAATAAGATTAAGCTCGTTCATAATGACTGCACGGAGTTTTTTGTCGTTCTTTCACACGTATACCTTTGTATACCGAAGACACCAAATCATAATGAGTATACGGTGGTCATAATCGTTAACCGAATAGTCATCCTCAGTTCATTTTATGAGCCCATTTGCAAAAGAAAGTTGCATACAAATTGTTAAAACTATTAAAACAAGCCATATTTTGAGTCATTTAGAAAAAAAACTAATTTCGTGGTGTTACCCTTTGAATTATTATCATTAGTTTTTTTGTGCGCAAAAATTGTCTTGTGGATGGATTCTAAAGTAGATGTATACACATACATATATATAATAGGGGAGTGTTATGCAGTTCATGGCGCTCTGTCTTTTATGTCAGATCTCATGACGACAAAAGCGACACTTGGGAGTTGACAGAGAGAGAGACAGAGAGAGATTTCTCTCTCTCTCTTTCCTAGAACAACTCTTGGAATGGAGTGCTAGGTAATGGTCACATGTCCTCATGGTATTTTAAAAATATTTAATATCAGCACAAGCACTCGTGTATTTCTTGAGCATACAAATGTACGCGGATATAAGGTTTTTCGTAGCAAAAAATAAAATAAAAACTTGTGAAGGAGCCATTTTTTTTGCGGGATGCGGAAGAGAATCAAATGACGGGGGTGTATCTGCGTAATGATAATGTACACACAGAGTTTAAAAAAAAATCTCATGCCCGGTTTGTTTTAGATGTGAGTATCTATTTTGAACACGGGGAAAAAGTCATTGCTTGCTATCATAAATTAGATGGAAATTGAAAAATAAGTCTGTCGGTGTGGTAAAACCACCAATAAAATGATTTTTTTCCCAATTTTTGAGCAAATACATCTTTTTCGTGAGAAATTATGAGTTTCCAAGTGATTCCGTATTACGCGGAGAAACACCCGTTTGTTTTTTTCTAAAGTTTATATAGTTGCGGGTGTTTACAAGGATAATTTTTATCGTAAATGTTTTATTAGTTGGCACATGAAGAAGAATCGTTCAAAATAATGCCACCAACAAACTCCTAAGTACCCGTGGGATTATACGGAATCCATCCCAAAAGTTTACACTGTGTGTGATCCACGAGGGAGGGATCAAGAGAGTTCAAGAGAGAGAGAGAAATAGAAAAAAAAAATGTTCCTATGGTGTTCGTTGGGGCAAGAGATTTGTCTTTGAGTTATTTTTATGGACAAGCCCAGAAGAAGTTCGTGAGTGCCCCAATCTCCCTACCCAATAAGTTATGCACTAGTAGTCCTATGTGCTAATAATACTATGGAAATACGGTGGAATTTGGCAGGGAAGACTTTATTCCTGTCAATTAATTTTTGCCAAGCAATGAATTCCTATATGATTTGTGATGAAAATCTTTCGATCAAAATGATTGTGGTACTCTTTCACGTATACCACAAAAGACATATTGTAAAAGCACTCCATACAAAAAAAAGCACAACAATTTTTGATTACGAATGTGCCATACTTGGGCGAACGTCTTTTTTGATATATTTTGAATTCTTCGTAGAAAACCAGTTCAGGTTACCCCATCACATTTTGTCCTCTTTACTTACCTTTCTCAAAATCTATATAATATAATGCAATGAATAAGAGATGAAAAAAAAACAGAATCCCCACAGTTCCTCTCCCTTTGTATGGCGGGTGTGGGCAAGGAGCAAAAGATACTACGAAGTAAGTGAACTTTTGGAGGAAGTGTCAGAATCTAGAGATATGACTAATGCCCCGTAAATTGTCACAACCCAGACCAAACCAGAAAATTTAAAAAAATAAAATAAAGTATAACTTGTATATTCATATTAGCATCACCAACTGCAGGGACTATTTGACTTTAATAGCAGCGAAATTTGAACATGATATTTAATGGGGAAATGGGAATACCCAGTTTTTCCTCCTCCTTCAAATTCGTAGTACCAAGAAGGAATCACTGCGTTGGGGAAATGCCGGTTGGGAAATTATTATGGTGATATTAAGAAGCCCTTTTTCCCAAAACGATGGCACAAATGCAGAATGCACGCAGAAAACTACATATTATATTATGTACAAATCCGCATTTATCCTGAAATGTCCCTCTGTGCCTATCATTTTATGTCTCAATGCAGGAACATTCCTGTGAACTCTTCATATAATCTAAAAAGAGTGTGGATAATGCATTTTTAATTAAATTACAATTTCCTGAATTTGAATGACTAGAGCTGTACGTAGTAGCAAAGCATTTAGAAAAATCGACATTTAGTAACATCCTTTGGATTCCTCACAAGATTTGTTTTAGTAAGAGCACTGGAAATGCATATATAGATTTTATTTCCTATTGTACTCCTGGTCACATTTGTACTGAATAAAAAAAGGATTTTAAAAGATGTTAACTGTTGCTTATATGCATGGGAGGATATTACAAGAGCCACAAGTTCTTTGACGTTGTGGTACGAGCTTGCCCCAGTGGGTAGATGACAGGACATTTTAATGAGCACGGCTTGCCTCTACAAGGAATACTCGATGAGCAGACAGAACATTTTTGGGAATTACTTGTTGGTTGAACTTGCCGTGCATATGGGAAGGGGTTAATAATAATTATGCAAAATCTTGAAGAGGCTAATTCCGCACCATGTACAAAAAAGCTTGGAAATACACAGGGAAAAAAAGGGGTGCAGGAACAAGAAAAGAGGGGAAAGAGTGCCTCTAGCAAACATTTTATAGTTAGTACAAATTTGTCGGCAATCCATCGCTCGTGCGACGGATGAGATGAGGGATATACATATGTACACGTACATAGTTTGCAATTTGGTGGCACATTACTTTACAAATATCCATAGTCTCTCTCTCCTAGTAATTGCCAGAGCTTTTCCTCCTTCACATGATTACACATGTTTTTTTTTGAATGAAATCACAGTAGGAAGAAGGAGCAAAAGGTTGAAAGAAAATTTTATGTATGAGCTAATCGCATCAGAAAGAGAGGGAAAGAGAGGAACAAGTCAACTGGCTTCACCGTTCTCTTCCATATTGATGCAACTGAATTATACGCAACTTCTTCTTGCTCACACTAACTGACCATCTTAAATAGAAAAATATTCTGAAACTTGAACCATTCTCCTTGGCACTCACGTTACTTATACGTACAGAAAATTTCGAGACTTATTATTTGTTCTTGCGGTAGCTGTATAATTTAACAGAAAAAAAGGAGGAAGAAGAAGTGTGTATGGCAAGAAGAGTTTTTTTTTTTGTATTTGCAAATAATATATACGTATATACCTATGTGTATGTACATGAGTAACAAGCACTTTACTGGCGTGTTCACAAGCCTTTTTATGATTTCTACACCACTGTGCTCGTCTAGGCATTGGGTTATTTATTATTTATTACTCTTTATTTCATGTCTTTTGATTTGATCATGTGAGGTAGAGGGGTAGCATGGTGGAAGTACAGAAGGACTGTTGGTTAAAAGTGCTGGTTGTGCAGGTGCAGACACTTGAGGACAAGTGCTTGGACCCAATGTTTACATGCATAACTGGATAATCATGATTTTACAGTGCATTACATAATTTCAAATAGTAGCAGTTGTAGGGGAGAATTCAAAAAAAAAGTATCAATATGAGAAGTGTCTCAATTCAAAAAATATATACATACATACATTCTATTGGTGATAAAACTTGTATATCTGATACTTATAGATATAGTACAAAACGTTTGGCGTAATTCAATCAAGGTTCGAACTTCAAATGTGACACCTTTTTTCATTTGTATATATCTGCATTATATGTATATAAACTACAGTTGATATGACTCAGACTTGTGTATTTTTTTTTATCGCAATTTCCCTAGGAGTTTCATTTATTAGTGGAAATGATCCTTGATTGGCTAATTATAGGGACAATGCTACACCTCTTTGAACACACATTGTGAGATTTTATTTTATTTTATTGCTTTTGTTGAAAAACTGGAATTGTCTACAAAATTTCCAACCAAATGATTGTATTAGTCCCTTTATGACGTCAAGCATTTGATGACAATCCAACCTGCTCAAGTAATTGTCTCTCTCACGACAAGACAATCTCGGAAGAGGAAGAAGCGTAGGAATATTTCCCATGGCCGAATAAAAAAAACTATGAGGAAAGCATCCTCAATTTGAGGTCCACGTCGCTTAATGCCAGGAAGATGGTCCTCATATCCTGGTGGGGGAGTTGTAATATTAGCATAAAGTTCAACTCTAGTTTCAACCATTCCCCAGTGATGTGGGTGAATTGTAAAGGGTTTTGGCTTGGGTGGGTCATTTTATTTTTTTTACAACCTTTTTCCCCTTGGTGGAAGCCCACGACTGAAGGACTTAAAATACTTTCACAAATGCATTTAGTTGCAGTTTTTGCAACAAAAAAAACAGCAAATAATCATGTCTGTAGCTTTTCCTACACACACGCATGGGGAGATATCTATAAAACTCAGCTTTTGTAATAATAAAATGTAGGACTTGCACAGGGAAAAATAAATACGTCTGCCATAGTCAACAAATGGAGAGGGAAAAAATTATGGGCAGACGCTGACGAAGTATATAGGAAGTTGACAGATCATACAGGAAGATCCTATGGACTCGACCTACGTACAATCATATGGGGAATGTACACATCTCTGTTAAAGGTTCCTGTATATTGATAGTGCGTTGTGCAAGTTAGTAAATCAGAATAAGCATTACACAATCAGTGTAAAGTTTACGGAAGAAATGTGAGAAAGATTGCATCTCTCTCTCTCTCTCTTGTCCCTTTGTTGCAGTAACTTGAAAAAAAAAGTGTGTAGGTAGTTCAAGGGAAATTATAATAAAAAGGAAGCGTAACACACACACACATGCGAGTTAATGAATGATTCCCAACATTATTGCATATCCTGAGCTATAGCACGACTCTTTGCAATTTCCTTCGTATATCCTTTCCCATCGTCTTCCTACACACATTATATAGCCCCGTCTGGGGCTTTACCCAGCATATGTCTGCATTCGCTACACACATACGTGTACGTACATAGTTATCGCATATAAAAAAATATAATTGGAAAAACTGTGGAATGATGATACTGTATACTTCCTCAATTTTTAGGGGCTGCACTCAACGTTCTCTTTTCTCTGGCGGTAGTGGTGAGATTTAATTACATGACATTTCAATGGACGTGAAGTGCCGATCTTCTTAAAAGTAAATGGGTTTCACAGCCACGACTGTGGAGCAAGTGGCAACGTAGAATGTGTGGGTGGGGGGTATTTTGCGAATACATAAAAAAACAAAAGTATATATACATGGCAGATTTACATTGTAAAAATGTTGGTGGTGAAATGCTTCATTTCAACTAAAGCGTGTGTAGTTGCAAATTGTTAACAGGGATCACGTAATTTGTTAATTCTGCTAAACATAGTAGCATGGGCTTTCGTTGGCAGGCGTACACACAAGGGATTTTTCTTAAACAATGAGAGTCGTGCATATAAATTGGGAGTTTGTAAAAAAAATGTTACTTAAAAACATGAATGTACAATGTATATTTGCATTGCCACGGACGGAACGTTTGTCTTCGTGATTATCAACACCTTTTCATTTCCCTCCGCCTTTTCCCCCTTTCAACCTCCGACTTAGCAACAGAAAAGAGGAAGAGGAAGAAAGGCGGAAAGAGACAGAGAATGGGAGAGAGATTGAGAGGAGACAAAGAGCAGAAAGTGGGAATTAAAGAGGGAAGAAGCAGAGAGAGAGAGAGAGAGAGAGAGAGAGCAGAGACTGAGAAAGAGCAGAGAGGAAGAAAGAGACAACAGCTTCAATTTTGCATGCTTGAAATACGACGGTGTTAGGGAAGTTAATAATTTTCTGTGCAATTACATGCAGATACTACGTGTTTCACGATGCTAACACGGAAAAAAATATTGCATTGATTATAAGAAGAAAAAAGTGTAGAGAAAGGGAAAAGATGGAGGGTGAAAGGAAAATAGTGTGTAAAATATAATGAGAAGTGGAATAGTTTAAAAAAAAATTGTTGTTGGAGAAAAAAAAAAGAGTAAGGATATTCCATTAGCACACGGCTGCCATGTTTTGAAGAATGAAGTGCATGGCTAAAAGTATAGAAGAGGAATGACGATGACACCCAAAGAAAAAAGCCGAAGGTCACAGATATGAGATAAGCTATATAGGAAAGCGGATGTGAGATATGATATAAAGTAACTGGCCAGTTTTATGTAGGAATATAATATAAGTTTCCTTCACATACACTCTTCCCCTCTTACATATGCATGTACCAAGCTTCTCTCTGGGTAATAATCATAATTGTGAGCATTAGTGTTTGGAGAGAAAAAATGAATATGTACCTATTTTGGTCCTGTCTCAAAGTGAAGGTCTTTTTATAGAGCCAAAAAAACATTTTTTTTGTGCTCTTCCTTTCTATTTAAGCGTTCAACATAAGTCACAAGGATGGTATAACATGCGGCTCTTCATCATTATCATTGTCTTGTTCTTGTCTCCAGTCTCTTTTGCTCCTTCACTACGCTTTTGTATCATCTTCGTAATAGAATGTTACAAGTCTTAAACAACTTGATGGGGTTTGTTTAAAAAAATGCTCTCTCCAAACACCATGCATTGGATTTCCCATACTGTGAGGGATCTTCCCCCTTTAGCCCTGTTTTTTTTTTGGTCCGTCTTCCGAGTTCTACTTGAGTGAATGTGTTCGCTCCTAGAAACTGTACTGGACATGCAAGATGTATAAAGGGGCATCTGTGCATAGGAAGAAACGTGGGTAAAAAATAGTCTCCAGAGAATGTGAGCAGTGCATCTGTACATGCAGACACTTGTACTTGAACCCTGACTAAAAAGTTACGCAGTTAATAAAAATAAACACATGCACTTCTTTTAAGGATCCCTCCGGCTACTATTTTTTTTTAAACAGACTCAAAAAGTTAAACCATCATTATTTACAGTGTGACTATGTACGCAGTCGTTTCAACATAAGTTCACTGTATGTAGCTTTAAATTACACCAGGGTAATAATGAGGACCTGTTTAGTTTTTTTAGAATGACGTTACTAGAGCAGTTTATCCTTTCTGATGAGCTCCACTACAAGAACTTGGGAAGGGAAGAGACAGAGATAAATTAGGCATGGAGACAGCTGTGGAAATAAAGGAGAAAGAGAGCTAACCGAAAAGAGATGGAGAGACTGGTGAGGGAAAGGAGAGAAAAAGACAGACGGTAGGAAAAATGGCGAAAAGTGGGGATTCGTACTGGCGAGGACAAATTACAGAAAATATTAAGAGGGAAAAACAAATATTAAGAGGCAGATACAGAAAAAACACGAGAAAAAAATGCAGGGAAAGTGGGCTAATGGGAGAAATGCAAGGTGAGAGAAGACAAACCAGACAACAGGGGGAAAGGGATAGAAAAGGAGGAGAAAAACAGTCGAGAGAAGAAAAGGGTTCAATGGATTAGAGAAAGTGCAAAGAAAGAAGAGGAAAGAAAGGGAAAAGTGAAAAGAAACGGGAAGAGAAAGGCAAAGAAACTAGAGAAGAGAAAGGAAGAAGTGGGAAGAAAAGCCAATTAGAGGAGTAAGAACAAAGAGACAAGAGAATGAAGAGACAAATCCAGTAGAGAAAAGAAAAGGGAGATACGAGAAGGAAAAGGGAGGAGAGAATTGTAGAAATTGAGAACAAGAGAGAAGAGAGACAAATACAAGAGAAAGGGAGAGAGGGAATAGGAGAAAATAGAGAGAGATAAGAGGAACCAAAGGAGAGAGAGGAGAGGAAAAAAGGAGAGAGAGCGACAGAGAACAGTAACAAAAACAGCCGGGAGGAGAAGAGAAGAAGAGAAAATAGTCAAAGGGAAACGAAAAGAAAAGAGATAATGCTAGGATAAAATACAAAAAATAGAATGAAGAGAAAATGCTCCAACGAAGAGGATGACCGGTACGAGAAAAGAAAACAATGTAGAAGCACAAAAAAATCCTTTGTATTAATACAGATATAAGACGCAGTAAAAATAGTATTTACACACATCGAACACTTATGACAATGCAAAAAAAAAAATGTATCTAAAAGCATCTGAGGAGTTTCCCTTCCCACATATTTGTGTATTGCCGGAATAATATTTTTCTCAGGCGGATGCGCCAGAATTTTTTTTGTTTGTAAAAATCCTAATTACTTGTAGTCGGTTGAGGTAGCTTTTTCTCTCTCTCTCTTTCCTTTCCGTTGAAGTACCCTAAGTCTAGGAAAGAAGGGAGTCCACCCATGTGAACTGTACTGGTAACTTGTCTTACCTTACCGAATAATAATTGTTTTATATACTTTTGATATACGCGGACGCCTTTTTCCTCCCAGATAGCACGTTTTGAAAGGGAAGGGTGGGATAGCTTTGACTACACTTGCCTTGTATAGGTAAAGCTCCGTCAGTAATCTGTGCCTCTAAGGCGTATTTTTTTCACTAAAATTTGATATGTTTCTCCATGCATGTGTACATATTTTCATGGAATTGCTATGTACACACAAATGCTTGGGAGATTTGGCGTTTTCTCATCCTTCCTTCTATTTTTGTGGAGAGAAAAAGAAAGGATAGAGAAATAGAGGAAAAAAATAAGTGGGGAGGAAGAGTCTTTCTGGATGTTAATGGTTCCACATGGTTGCCATTGTGTCATTGTGTTTTCAATGGATTGTTGCTCAGGTAGATCGTCTGTAATAGTCTATAGAAAAAGTTACTTTTTTCTAAGCTGGCTCTACCTTTACTGTGCACACCTTTTCTTCCTCCTTGACTTTTTTTTCGTTGGTATTATTATTATTTCATATAAAGTCTTGCTCCAACTACACGCGCTCATCCTCTAATAAACGATAATAAAGTTCCTCAAATACAAATAAACAAAATATACATATATAGGCAAATACTATGTAAAAAAGTGCTCGTGGAATGTGTCCACATGATTACCGACTGATGCTATATTTATCTCTTTTATTCAATTGATTTTTCCCCCTCCATTTCAATCTCCCCTTGCGAATATCCTCCGGCTGGAAAACGGCCGTGATTCAATAATAAATATGAAACTTATTAGACGTACTAAGGGGTAGTAGTCGTAACATGATCGCAATAGCCTCCAGCACAGTACTAATAAAATGCAGGGAGTATCATCATATTTTTTTTTTTTTGGAAGACAAAATTGGTCACAGGGGAAGGGATGTAAAGATGTGAGTAAAACATGGAATATGTTTTAAAACTGACAACAAAAAATGTAATCAGGTCTTGAGGGAGAGCGGTGTAAGTAGATGCTAGAGCATTCTTACACTTTTAAGGATTCAGGAAACATGTTGTATTAGTGTGAGAACAAAATTCCAGGGATTTCTTGTCAAACCCGTACAAGTTTCCACTGTTTCATCTCACTTTTCCCAATGATCCAATGTTTAAGATTCTTCTAAATCCTGTAAACTAAAAGCACTGGCTTATGGCAATCAGGGCATATTACAGGGGAAATTAATGTAAATTGCTTCTGGCTTGGATTTTACTAAAGACTGCATTGGGCATGGTCGTTGACGAAATGATCAATTTATGAGTCATATACCCCATTCCGCACCCGCCCATTTAAATCATAGATTGCTTTCTACATGGTTTCACCCATAAAAAAATATTTGGGTGTTCCAATAACCCTTTTGCTTTCTTTTCACGCGATGGAGGAAGGCACTGTATACATAAGGAGAGATTGTGGGGAAAGGTGAAGCCATATGCCACCCTTTGAGAATTGGTATAGTATTTGGCAATAATAATAATAATAAAAAGGGAAATAATTCTTTTTTTTTACAGCTTCAAATGACGGCGTCATTTTTGATGTGTCTTGGCGAGAGGTGCTCATGGGTCAGGATGCCAAATCCGTGAAATCCGTGGAAGGGATTTTGAAATTGCAGAATGCGCGGAGTCATTCAATCGTGCCAAGTGATCAGGAAAGACAATCTCAAAACATGGAGTCGGTATGCAAATCTCTATTTTCCCCCCTTAGTTTAGTATAATTCTCTGTTGATCCCTTGTACTAGACATTTAAGAGCACTTCCATAATATTTTTGAAACTCTGCACAATTCTTGGTAATTTGCGTCTCTTTCACTCATCCCATATGTCAAGGGTGACAAATCCGGCTGATGGTGCTTGTACAAGTGTGTTATTGATAAATAAATGGGAGGGATGATGATGATGACTGGAGCTAAATGGGAGAAAACATAATTGGGAGAACAAAAATAGTAATAATAATAATGGAAAGACTAACTATGAACAATAATAATGCCACGCACGTAGAAATATATGAAATGCTATATTTTTCCAGCCTTTTGACGTGTGGGTTGATCCCGTAGTAATGTAATTAATTACATACTTGATTTGGGAATGCACTTGAATCTCGTGAACTTATTTTTTTTTCTCATGCATCCTGACAATCATATTCTTTCGAGGGTATGTACACACACTCATTAATGGAGCTTATCCCTATACTATACATAACAACCATCACTTGACCTGGAATCCTTGGATTCTGTTTTTAGATTTGATCTCATCCTCCTCTCCGTACGGATGTATACGTATAGGTATACACACGGTACGGGCACAAAGGAAAGGGAGAGAGAGAGAGAGAGTTTATGCATGAAACGCAATTATTGAGGAAAATTATTTGACTTGAAGCTCAAGCTTGAGTATACTATTATTCTTATGTGTAATAAAACCAATGAAGTATATAGACAAAAATGCATGCATATAATTCCGTACTAATCACTCTTATTTAGAATGAGGTTAGGGGAAAAAAATAAACATACATATATTTTGCTAACCTAGCTACTTTTTTCAAGTACGATTGTACACACATTTTTTTTTGAAATATATATCTTACATGTGTTTCCCCCTCCCCTGTAAAACAATGTAATTTGTTCCTGCACACATACAGGAGAAAAGGTTGTATTTATATTTTCATGATCCACGTGTGATCTTTGTGCTTTGTACAGTATTTACAGAAATTCTTGTACGGGCTTACGTAGGTAGGGGATTTGAGTAATGATTTCATTGCTTATCTATCTGTCTTTCTATTTCCCCCCTCTTCCGAGGAAGGATTAAAAAGGGATGCAGCTCTCCGTATACATTTTTTTTTATTATCTAATGTCGTATTAAAGCAGTTTGGAAAAGGGATTAATGGATGTAGAAATGCACCCAATTGCAAGAGGTCGTGTGTGTGTGTAAAAACTACCTAGTATAATAATCAATCAATCGACGTGTTGATGAGTGGGCATGTAGTAAGAATGATTGCTCTCTGCCCTTACGACCATCATAATGACAGTAATAAAATCTTTTTGTTTTTCTCGCTCTGTGTACTTTATGCCAACTGTGGTACAGATTCTTTTTTTCCCCTTCATCTTCTCCTTCCCTGGCCTTTTACTACGTACATCACTTTGAAATTGCACATATACAGGATTCTGTACTATGGCAGAGAGTGTTTTTGTTCAAAAACGGTTTTCAGAGAAACCGCTTGTAGAGCCAAATAATTGCTCTTCCTAGATTAAGCTAAATTAAATTAAAAGTCTGGTTTTTATGTGCATGTTCATGGTTATATGGTAGTCGTATAGGGACATTTAAGTGCTGAGGTGATCCTGATGGCATATAAGAATGTATGCTTTTTTTTTTGCTAATGTGTGTTATTTGGCTGAAACGCAGGGAACCGGCGCAGTGGGTAAATGTGAGGTCATCCAAGTGGCGATTGTGTGCGCTGGGAACAACTCGAGTCGATCCGTGGTGACGCTTATCAAGTCCATGCTATTTTACCGGAAAAATCCGTTGCATTTACACCTGATAGTGGATGCGAAAGCTCATTTAATTCTACGAACGTTATTTTCCACATGGAGCATTCCACAAAGTAAACTGACGGTATTTTTTTTTGTAGCTGTATCCGTAACAAACTTGAAGAAGAGATTACACCTCTTCCCATATATAATAATGAGGATCTCTTCCTTTCCTCTAAATCCCCCGTTTTTATATGCGAGTTCGGGTAAATGCCAAAATTTTACCGGATAATAATACAACCCCTTCAAGACTTCCTCCGCATTATCGAAGTACTCAGACCCAAGCTTATTTTACTCTTTTGCCAGCACTTTATGACTCTCTTCCTCACACGGTTTTTTTTTTCAGTCTCAGTACAGCCATTGATGTCTTTATGTACAGGAATTTTTTTTTTTTCGAGAGGTATTCCACATTACTTTTTTGGCAAATTTCTTATGGTAAAAAGGTGCTCTGGTTTTTCCCCCTGCCTCTTCTATGATGTTGTTATTTTGGTAAAAAACAGGAAAATCACATGCCTCTTACATTCAAAATTTTATTGACGTTAGGGAATTCTTCCTTGAGTGCTTGTACCTAGTTCTTTTTTGAAAGGAGATTTTTTTTTCTCCCTTTCATTCTTGTGTATTTACCAGAGATTGAGCAAGTTCCGTAAAGCTTGCGTAAAAGTACACCGATAGAGTGTTAAAAAAAGATTTTTTTTTTTACAGTTGTAGTTACTCTGATTACAAATACGGGGATACTACCGTATGAAAATGTATATGTGGTTCTTCTGTTAGGGACATATGTAACATTTGGGTTGATGGCATGATGGGGAAGTTAGTAAGGTATGTAGGTGGAGGGCAAAAGGGGAAAGTCAGGACACAGTGGAGGGAGAGAGAGAAAAAATTGTATTCCCCAGCACTCTCTTATGTATATACGTTTGACTCCCATATTTTTTTTTCCTTTGAGGAAGAAAGAATATGGGACGGTTTATGAGGTTGGAAAAGAGTACACAAAGATAAAGATAAGGAGGAGTGGCAAAAGGAAAGAAGGATAAACTATTTTTAAGTGATAAAAATATGTTTACCTCCATGTATCTAAAAAACCCCGCATGAATTTTTTTTTATCCGAGAAAAGGGAAACTTTAAAGTGAGGTTTGGGGGCCAAGTGATTTTCTAACTTTCCTTGTAGGATTTATGACAATATTAAAAACTCTCGGAGGAAAGTGATGGGATGGGGGTGAGGGGGAAAGAAGGGACTCTCAACATGAGAGTTTGTGATGGGAGAATTAAAATAAGATCTTTATAACCGGAAGTGAGGTTCATAAAAACGATGAGGTGTGTACAATATTATTGATTGGGAAACCTTCCAGTGGATGTCAGCTTCTACTTGGCAGATAATGTGGTGCCTGAAGTCAATTGGATCCCCAACAAGCATTACTCGGGCGTTTATGGTCTCTTGAAATTGACGCTGCCCCGAGCTCTGCCTCTGACCCTGGACAAAGTGATCGTTCTCGACACGGATGTCACCTTTGCTACTGATATCGCACAATTATGGAGTCTCTTCAGCAGAATGAGCCCATCTCAAGTGATTTCCCCTTTCTGCACCTTTTATTATATATACTACATATATATTATAGATTTTCATTATAGAATCTATTACTACTTCCTCTTTTATATAGCTTTCCACTTTTTTTTCCAATCTCCTCTTCAACCTCCGGTTTTTTTTTCTGGGTGAAATACCCTATTTTATCATACCTTTTCTTCATTACACTAAAGCTTTGTGTGGCATTATTATTTACAGCCATATTATTAAATGTGTTCCACCACCATAAAGTTCAAAGTTGTATATGAACGGTGTCTGAAAAATATTACACCTATAAATGTATCTCTCTCTCTCTCTATTTTTTTTTACCGTACATCTAACAGGCTCTTGGCTTGGTAGAGAATCAGAGCGACTGGTATTTAGGCAAGCTTTGGAAAAATCACAGACCATGGCCGGCTCTTGGTCGAGGCTTCAATACTGGTACTTCAAAATTTTTCTTTCTTATCTCTAACATTTGCATTAGACAAAACAAAAAAAAATGTACAAACTTGAAATTCCCTTCTACCTGTCTCATAAGTTTTGTCTCTGTCAATTCCATTTCATATCACGTGCATGCTGGTCCCAGGGGAAAAGAGATGTGCAAAAAATATTTACTTACATTATATTACTATTGCTGACGCGGTTTTTGCAATCGTAATTCCTATTTTTTTAACTCTTTAAGACCTGACCTGTTACACTAAAGAGTATTAAATATTAAAAAGAGTTGCCTGTTCATGATTTATCATCCTTCCCTCCTGCCTTGACGTCTCTTCTTGTATATGTATGAATGTAATACTCATCTGCCAAATCGCTTATTCCCCATTCAATAAACTGGTTCTAATCTCTATCTCTTTCCCACTCTATCACCTACTTCCTCGTCATCCGTCCATTCTCACTAATATATTACTTCTTCTTCTCCTTTTTGTTGTTTGTATGAATGCCAATTTCCCACAGGTGTCATTTTGATGGACTTGTCCAAACTTCGAAAAATGAATTGGCCTCATTTGTGGCGGATGATTGCCGAGAGAGATCTCCAGACGATGCTCTCCACGTCCCTAGCGGATCAAGATATTTTCAATGCTGTGATGACACAAAACCCGCACATTTTATTTGAGATTCCGTGCCAATGGAATGTTCAGCTGTCCGACAATACCAGGAGTGAATTCTGCTACACAGAAGTTACCGATCTCAAAGTGAGTCCATTAGTATAAATCCGTGCATTTTATGTGTATATAAAAAAGTAAGCATATTATCCCTTTTTCTCTCTTTGCCCCGAAATGGTTTTCATAGAGAAGGGTTAATTTTTGAGAAAAACTATAATTTAGGAAGCCCCACAAGTTACTGTAAAAGTAATTCACACGCTTCATACACAGATATTTTAGAGCATTTGTTAGCAGATAATTTTTTTCCCCTTTAAATTCATAACACTTAGTTGAGGATGGGTACAGGAGTGATTAAGTCTATCTTAAAGAGCTTTGTGTGTATTTAGCGATAGCGTAACTTTTCTCCTGCACCCAACCTACTAGTACATTTTCGTAGATTAAAAGGACTTTTCTCGAGGCGAGACTCAATTTATATGTGAGTTTGTATCTCGGGGAAGGAAACTAAAGTCTCATGATTTTAGTTGGTGTGTGTATTTTATCGATCTTTGGATTTACCTCTTCTGCCTCTCTCTCTCGATCCCTAGTCTTCCTTTGAGAATATATAGATGAAGGATAGGTGTCTGACTAGAAGTGCTAGTAGCAACTATGCGGGCTTGGAAGTATCGAAGATTTAGTATTAAAGTATTAGTAGAAAGCGCAAAACCCCCACTAGTAGTTTGAGTTATGACTTGTTCTTGAGTAATTTTAGATGCCTATTTTGGGGGGGTTTGAAACCACACTTTTCGTCTTGGTCCCTCCACGCGTCTCCCCTTTTTGTATGCATGTATTGGTCTCATAAATAAAAATTCCTTTGTGAGTACACAACAGATAGATACAACCTATAATTGCATGCTATAAAGCATCCTCCTGGCACTCGTCTTCGCAATAAATATGTATGTAATGATGTGGGAGAGGAGACAAGAAGATAAAGGGGGGAGAGAATCCAGGGAAAAATAACCAGCTCTTGAGGAGCGTTTCAACCTCATCTTTTTCCCTTTAATAATCAAGCTTTTTGGTTACACCTTACAAACAAAATCCTTGCGCCATACTCTTTTCATATAAAAATATGGAAATACGGAAAGATGTTCTATGTAGAAAAAAATGAGTTTTTGTCCTGTACTCAAGATTTTTGTTTTGGAGAAGGGGGAAGATATACACTAAAAGGAACTGGGAGTCGATCAAAAGTTAATCACTTGTTTAGCTTCGACAAAATAATTTCCTCTTGTCATCAGGTCATTCACTGGAACTCACCCAAGAAGCTGAGAGTAAAGAATAAGCATGCCGAGTTCTTCCGAAACCTCCATCTCACCTTCCTCGAGTATGATGGCAATCTCCTCCGAAGGGAATTATTTGGTTGCAGTAACTACAGTGGACAATCCATACCTTCCTCAACAATGGCAGAACAGGTTCTCAAAAAAATAATAATAATAACATTTTACAATTTTTTTTACATCATCCTCACATTAGCATATACCTGTGCGTACTTTGTACAACTATAGTAGGGGTAGGAAGATAATAGGGGAAACATCTGGAGGAATATGGGCCTCCTCACCCTCCAATCTCTTGAATAATCACCAGAGTTTTCCTATAGACAACAAGGTTCAATAAATAACCTCATCCCCTTTTTCTATTGGGAGATTCTTCTTTTCAAATAGTGTAAATATGATACCGTATAAAATTTGGGGTTTAGTATAAATATATATTTTTTTCTTAAGAAACGAAATCTTCATGATTCATTCAATAGCAGTAATGGAGTAGGAGTAATAATAGCTTTTCCCTCCTCCCTTCAAAAGCCACCAACCATTCCCGGGACTGACATGTAATAGACTTATGAGTTAAGGGATTACGGAACTATTATTTTATTACTTTTTTTTTCACCACAAAAGAAGAAGACTAAAAAAAACAAGAACCATACGAACAAGGGAATATGTACGGGGATTCCAAATGGTTCGACATAGATGAATTATGTTGTCTTTTCCTCTGTGTACATAAAGATCGTATTTCTCATCAATGTTGTTGTTGGTGGCAATGATTGCATTACTTTCCTCCTTGCACATATACACACTTAATAGCTCCTGTTATATCACAAGTTCCCACACCAATGCAACTTTATTGGGAATGGAGACACATCCACTCATGTTGACTATGGGGCAACTTGCTTGGTTTTTATAGACATGATCATATATATACGGGATACATAAGGACATGTACATAGTAGCCTTCTTTGTACGTACATACGCAAGAAATTGTCATGGATGTGTACATTTATGTATACATTATATAGATAAAGGAAGAGGACGAATGCTACGACTACCGAATTATCAGATACACCAACTACCGTACTCATTTATTCTATTTGGACTACGAGTATGAGCCAGCGGAAACGGTGGATGAGTCCGATGTAACATTAGTGGCTCAATTGTCAATGGACCGATTACAAATGATTGAATCCCTGGCCAACCACTGGGAAGGTGAGTGGTTATTATCAGTCCATCTTTTACGCCTTTCTTCTTCTTCTGAAAAAAAAAGGAGAGCGAGGGAGAAAGAGACAGACAGAGGGCCTAAATAGACTTTTGTTTTAAAAAGGAAAATATAATATTGGCTACCGGTCTCTGAAACCACAATTTTCTTTATCTTGATATTGTTATATAATCTGTTTTACTCCATACGTGAATCCCCTTGTCTTCCGTAGAGGATTTTGTTTTTTTTTGGGAGGGTTTTGGTGGGATAATACGACAGTTTCCCTCCCTTAATAATTACAAAACAAAACGTGTAAAAAAGATGAACGGGCTGCTCAAGCACGCCATGGAATTTCCTACAAAGGAGTGTATCTATGTCATTACTACATGTATTTGGAGCAGAGTATACGTATAACCATAACCAGTATAAGTGAGAGAATGTTACATAACTCCCTTTGATAATCGTTGTAGTTCTTAATGCTATTAAATCGTTTACACTTCCTCCTTTTTGGAACCATCCCATGCTTTTTCCAATCTTGTATTTTTTTTTCGGATGTGAACCTACCCTCTGTTTCTCCTCCAAGGAAAAAAGAACGGAGCATATATAGGAAAAGACGATGTTGTAGACAAACAATGGACTTGATGAGATAATAGCTATGTTACAATTTTTTTTCCTTCCTCCGTATATTATATTTTATTCTTTTACGTACCATCCTACAATTACTTTGTCTCTTGTGTAAAAAAAAAAGAAGCTTCTGTGGGAAATTTACGTTAAGCTTTTCCAAACATTTTGTTGCTATATCTATATAATACAATATACATTCCCTTTTAATACACCTACAAGTACGAATTTAAATATTTACTATCCTCTTTTCGCATGGATTTTGAACGCTGGTGGGGTGTTTATTAAAAAAAAAATTTCGGAGCTAACATTTCGGAATTGAGGGGATTTTTTTCCCCTGGAGGTGTCTTACGTCAGTAATATTATGGGAGAACGGAAATGCTTGATCACCTCTAGAAAAGTGTAGTAAAGGATTAATCTATTAATGTTGGTTACGGGAGTCACTATGTACCTTATTTAATGGAGGGAAGAAAATGGAAGAAAAATGTATGGTATGCACGCACTTGTTGAGAAAGGAAAGTGGTATTAATATCTGTAAAGAAATATGCTAGAGGTTACTCTTTCCCATATGTGAATGGTGCCTCTTTCTGCCTCTCATTTCGGTCTCTCATTTCGTCTCTCCCCTTGTCTCTCTCTCTCTTTTCGCCCCTGCTGAAAATGTGTGAAAAGCAATAATGGATTTCCCATGGTTGAACAGGTCCTATTAGTTTAGCACTGTACATGTCGGATACGGAAGCACAACAATTTCTCAGTTTTGTTCTCAGTTGCGAGCCGTTGGTGCGAAGGAAGAACGTTGGGTATCATATTGTCTACAAAGAAGGGGTAAGTCAAATGTCTTTTGCTCCATAAAAAAATATATGCCTTTGCATAATATGCGTATATATAGGAACATATAGACATAAAAAGTGTACGGAGATGCTCTTATAAGCCATAACACCATGTGAGTCTAATGAGATAAAGGAGAAGAGTGACACTGTACGGATTTTTCTTTCTTCTCTTCTCCCCCTTTTTTTGTTTCTCCCGAGGAGCTACTAGTAACATGAGAGTTGCCAACATAAATATGTTTAAGGGTCGGTCTTGCCCGTTATTACTTAATTGCAACAAGATGGGATGCTTTATGATCGTTTAACTCTCTTTTCCCTTTTCGCCCTCAAGAATTCTCACATCACAAGTGTTGTCATCCTGAATTTCAGTTGAAGGCCATATGTATTAGTATACCTACTTTTCACTTACACCCTCTAAATACTGGGAGAGTTAAATAATTAGTGTTAAAAAAAAGTGGACATTTGTTCTTACTTTGTCATCATTCCTTCTCCTTCTTCTCCTTCTGTCCCCATAAAATGCTCCTGTTCACTTGGCATTAACAAGTGCGGAATAAGTGACAGTTGATTCATAAAAAAGGAATACTAAACCACTATCTGTTTATAATCTCTCTTGAAATGTTCTGGGGAAGCTATAATGACAATGCTTTACATTCCAAGGCGTCCCTTTTTCTTAATTCTCACTGGATAAGAACGTGTCTTCTCTTTGATTTCTGCCTCTTCTTTCTCCCTTCCCAAAGGTCCTGACATTTTCAATGATCATAAAAAAGACACTACAAGAAATTGTAGAAGGAAAATGAACGAGTGCGCGCTTTGGATATTAATTTCTATACAGTTGCTTTATAATTATGTAATTTTTTTTGGTGTTACTCAAAAAAAAATTGATGTTCTCATGTGGTGGAAAAAAGGAAGACGGAAAGTAACAAGGAAATAAAAATATTTATGTAGTAGGAAGCGACAGAACGTGAGGATGTGCATTTCTGTGTGTATAAGTAGGATTTTTTGCCCATAAAACAACAAGAATAATAAAATAGGAACAGGGAGAGAGAGAGAGAAAGAAAAAAACGCAAAATGCGTACACTTCCCATTAAAAAATCTCCACAAAAAGGGAAGTCTGATTTAGTAACCTGTAAGGAATGTTTCCTACATAAGATTGAGTACATGGTTTGCTTCAAAAAAAAAATTCTCACAGGTTGTTATTTATGATTTTTTTCTCTGTTTACTTCAACTCGTAATTTCCAGAACTTATATCCTGTGAATTTCCTGCGGAACGTGGCACTCAGACAAGTGACGACACCCTACGTCTTCTTAATTGATATAGATTTTTTGCCCATGCTCGGACTCTATCCTTATTTGAGACGGGTTATCTCCAACTTACACATGGACGATGGGAACAAGGTGAGCTTCACAGTGTATTTAATATAATATAGATAAGTGGTTGAGGGGGAATTTCAGGTGGATGGCGAGTACGAAAAAAAAATGTGTTTAGTACTTTATGAATTTTAAACCATGCTATTTGTGTACTCTCAAAGCCTTTTCCTATATACCGAAGGTGGTTTTTGTTGTGTAACTTCCTATGTATGTATATGCCTTATGTATCATTAATATTGAAAAAAACACCAGTGAATGTGCGGGGAATGTGCTATTTTGTTTGTGTTAAACATTTTTCATCCTATGTTTACACTCTGTGGGAATCTCACTTGTCCATACGCCCATTCTTTCAACTTTTTTTTCCCCTGCACAGCTGATTCTCCTCCTTCCCGTTGGACCAGCATTTATACAATTCCTCTACATATTCCTTCGTCTATGTAGGTGTTCACCTCCAACATTCTTGTGTATTTCCTTTTGTCTCACGACCAAAAAAAATATATTTTTATAACTATTCTTAAACAATGTGTGGAAGAAATTTGAATGCAATTACTACTTGGTCTGACTCTGCCTTTTATTTCCTACTCTACCCTCCTTCACCAACCTCCTGTATTCCTATAAAGTTGATATTACACGACATTCTGCCCTCCTCAAATGTTCTCTCTGGATTTCCTCCACTGATAATAGTAGTAAGAGAAAAAAAGGAGTTAATTATGAGAAGGATTACACATTATATACACTCCATAAGAAAAAGGAAAGGATATGGTGTTATATGTGAAAAGATACAAGTGTACATGAGAGAGGGACAAGCGGGGGAAGACAAATGACTAATTAGTAAAAAAAAAAAAAAATATGATTTGGACAGGCCCTGGTCGTTCCTGCGTTTGAGTCACTGCGATATAAACTGAATTTCCCCAAGAGTAAAGCCGAACTACTCAAGATGCTTGATGTCGGAGATTTGTTCACTTTTCGCTACCACGTGTGGGCTAAAGGTCATTATCCAACGAATTACCCGAAATGGAGGTCCGCCACAACGCCTTATAAGGTGAGCTCCTTCGTCTTTCACGCTTTTTTAATTCTCTCCCACTCAATCCTCCTTTTTCCATCCTTTTTATGCCAGACACTTTCCTTTACCTCTCTCTCTCTCTCTGCCTTTCTCTTTCTTCCTCTTTCCCTTTCTCTCTCTCTCTCTTCCTCCTTTTCTGTCTCCATCTCTCTCCTACGACTTTTGTGGCAAAGCTTATCCATTAATTACACATGTGCATACATGAAGCTTTGTGGACACGCAAAAATACAGAAAGTAACAAGGGTCTTTATTACATGTTCTTGACATGCATATGTACGTTTTTGCGGGAACATATGGAGGTTGGATACAAGGAGAATGAGACGGCTATGTGTTGACCATAAAGTGACGTTGAGTCTTAGAGTCAATAGCCATTCTCCTCAAAAATTACCCATCATCCTCATGTCCTTTAGCACTTGGGACTCTCCATGTTTATCTTTTAATGAGACTGAGAAAAGTCAACATACATGTATGTATGCATGTGAATGTGAGTGGAAGGGAGGCTTTTGTGTCTTTGGTTGTGTCGTTCAAAAAGAAAATATCCTCTCGGTTCCGGAAGAGAGTCCTATACACGCCTCCCAAGTTGTAAATCCACGGCACTCACATTTTGTCCATTCTTTTGAGCTCTATCTTGCCTTTTCACATGGTGGAATTACTTGTATTTGGGCAAGAGGTGCAATGATCAGTCCTTCCGCGATGGTTTTATTGCTCATGGATACTTCCTTTCTCCGGCCCTTATTGTATATTTTGGGGATGGATATATCCAAGTATATAGTTAGGACTTTGAAGAAAGCAGAGTTTCTGTATTAGAGCAGAGGGAAGAATTTACGGGAGAGTTCCAGTGGTGTTAGTTTGGAATAAATAATAATGAATAATTGAAAATGAAAAGTATACACAGATGACTTCCCAGAAAATAAAAGTTGCTCTTCCTGCATGGTCCATATACATATTGTATTTCCTTCCCTGTGGTGGTAATATACATAAGTAACATAAGCTTGTTTATTGGAACGTGGTAACATGTAGGGCAGGGTGAATTAAAAAGCTCTCAATATCCAAGACAAGAAATCACTCAAAGGAAGCTCGGGGATATGTTTGATGGAGACTAAAAAAAAACTGGAGATACATAGCAACCGTAATGGATCTCTCTCTCTCTCTGTCTGGAAAAAAAATGCATACGTATACACGTATACCTTTTGTCGGTTTCCATAGGTTACCACAGAGAAATGCAGTGCCGTCCTTATTGTTGTTGTGAGTGTAATTGTCTCTGTCTCTCCCCGTAGATGTTTGTAGTATTAAAAGGGAAGCGAAGAGGAGGACAATAGTTTGTGAGAAATGCTTTTGTGTACGTGTACATTGCATGAGTGCACTTCATCATCATCTTCATCTTTCCTGAGCAAAGTAGTAGTATTCCTCTTCATCGTCGTCGTGGTAGTGGTGGTGGATGGAAGACAGTAGCGGTAATAGTAGTCATTTTTTGGTAGCAAAATGCTCTATGACATCTTCTTTCCTTGAAAAATCGCATCCCCCCTCGTCTTGTAACCACCTAACATGTACAGTACATTCCCTCCCGTGTCTTTTTCTCTTGAGAAAGAGTCATATAATATAGAGAAGGGGAAAAAAAAAGACTTTATCCCTCTATAACAGATTGATGTTCCTCCATCTGCATCGGGGCAAAAATTCGTTCCGCTGACTTGTATTCATTGTTTTTTTCCCCTTCTCTCCTCTTCTCCTCCTCATCTTTTTCGAACAACAAAGAGTAGCCTAGAAACATCACGTTCTTTCACGGCTGGAAGTACATTACTATGCTAAAGTGAGTACGTTATTTTTTTTTTGACTCATCCGTGTATAAAAGTTGGCTTCACAAACCTAAATTTAGTATCTGGGCCATTCTAACTGAGAGCTAATTGAGTATCCTCACAGTAGTTGTAGGGTGATGGTGGTGGTGGTGGCGATGATGATGATGGTGCTGTCTTCATATGCTCTTATAACTCCTTCTTATACTAATGTATCCTCCTAAAAACCATGAACGTAAAAACTTGTGTGTGCTCATCCCTCTCTCTCTCTCTCTCTTTCTGTTTCCAAACAGGAAATTGTTCTCTTTTTTTGATTATAAGAAAAAGCTTATACCTATTTCCATTCGTTCCTCTCCATTCTGTAGGAATTCCACGGACTTCCACTCAGGTACGTATGTACTGCAGGCATATGGCGGGTATGTATATATTCGTAATCATGAACAAACTGTCATAGACGTAACAAGTAATCACAAGGGGGTACAAGTCACAGGTGGAAGATTCCTCCTTTGATTCCTCTGTAACAATCCTTTCTGCCCTATAATCTATACATGTTCACCCCTTGATCTTGCGTGCAGGTGTATAGGAAAAACAAAGGAGGTTCTGCAATTAAAAAAAAAGTTCCTTATTTCTTCCCTTCTTTTGTTTTTTTTGGATAATAAAAAAGATCCGTTTGACTTTTCTCCGATTCCCCTTTTCCAATATACATATGTATCCAAATGTGTTTGATTTTAAAATGTGCCGAAAAACTGGGGATTACTAAAGGATTGTTTATGTTTATTGTTGTTGTCCCACATGAGAACAGGTGAATTGGGAAGCGGATTTCGAGCCGTATTTGGTGGTACGACGGGACATCCCGGAATTTGATGTGAGGTTCGCGGGCTTTGGTTGGAATAAAGTGTCCCATGTGATGGAATTGGAAGCACAGGGTTACCAATTCTTGGTATTGCCAAATGCCTTCGTCGTACACATGCCACATGCACCTAGTCTTGATATTTCCAAGTACCGATCTAATTCCTTGTACAAGAGGTAAGAATTATTAATTTTTTCTATGCCTTTTTTATTCCCATTTTTTTGTAGACTAAATGCTAGGTTCTATAGTCTTTTCCTTTTTTTTCTCTCGTAATTTCGTGATTGAGGGAATTTGGGTCGGGTTTGACAAAAGAGAGGACAAAAAGAAGTTGGGAGTAATTGCAAAAAAAAAAAAAAACACAATTGTAATGTAATTTGCTATCCTTTTTTCCCCACATCTTCCAGGGTGCTTTTGCATATAATATTTCTGGCAATTATTGCCGTCAAGCTGTAGAAATGCTTGGCATCTGCTTTGTCTGTTTAGTGAAGGCTGAATTTGTAAAGCTTTAAAATTTAATTGAAATTGAGGTGATTTCTATGATAAAAAAAAGAAGATGTATTCCATGAAGAAATGCACGTGTATATACTTACACCAAAAAAATGACAACGTGCCTTACTTTTTTTTTCTTCCCTCTCCCCCATCTCATCACATAGGTGCTTAGATACACTCAAGAAGGAGTTCACCCAAGATTTGTCGAAAAAGTATGGCAAAAACTTTTTACCGGAAAAATAAAGCGGGGAAGCTCCTCCAAAAAGGATTCGTCATCGGTAAAGGGAGACGGAGAGAGTCAACGTGGCGACGGGATGGTGGAAGAAAATAATAGGAAGGAAGAAAAAGAAGAGAGGGAAAAAAAAACTTCAGACTGTCTTGTTCTTTTTGTTGTTATTCTCTGTGTAATGTAGAATAGAAGAAGAAAAAAAAGAAGTGAAAGAATGTTGAAAATTGTGTTGTTTGTTGCCGTTTACATGTACGAAGTGTGTGTGTATGTACGTTATATGACTAGAGAAGTAGATTTAAATTTACAAAACAAGGTTGCGAAACCTAAACAATTTTTGTACTATTCATGGATTGAATAGAGTCCTTTTTCTTATACAAAGCTTTAACATGGTTCGTGGAGCTGATGGACGTTTAATTAAAACGGTGGAACGAAATTGTCGTGTTGCTTCAAAGGTGGAGGGTTTTTTTTTTCTCTTCTTCGTTCATTCGTTCCTTTCTTTCTCTTCCCATGTTCCTTGGAGCGAAAACTGTGTCTCCTTCCTTCCCATTTCCTGAAAAAGACTATGGAAGTGTATCGGGAGGAGTGTTTGGTACGAATTACTGGTTAAAAATCCTCTTCCATATATACACTTTATACTCCTACTAGTCGTCGACCATGTTCTCAGTACCCTTCAAACTTGACCTATTGTTTACCGCACCTTGTCCCTCACCTTGTCTCATCTTACTCCTATATGTACCTCTTCATGTGTCTCCTCTTATCCATAGCCAGGTAAAATAATGATTACTCCTATTTCTCCCTTGGTTTTTTTTCCCAACAATAAGTACCTACCCGTGTATTTACTCTACCTCACCCTATCTCCTCTTTCTCTCCAAATCCCTTGGAGACGATTTTCTATGGGACCATATGCTCATAAAAAAAAAAGGGAGAACACGAGCTCGGGAGTAAGTGAGACGACCCGATCTCCTCTCCATTCATGTGATGCATCTTCTTGGATTTTTATTGTACACCTTCACACATCTTTTCTACACTCGTGTCCGTAGATCTTTCTCCAGGTTTGTAATCACATTTCTTCTCTCCCTTCCTTTTTTTTTTGCACGGTTTTTGTACCTTCAAAGAAAGGTGGAGCAAACAACCCGGGAAGGTACAGTGGTATATAGGTTCTCCCTTGACCGTAAATCCATTGTGAAACTAGAGTAAAAAAAAAGTCTGGGAGACTGGAGGAATGCAAAAAGCCGTGAAATTTTCTCTCTCAACTTCCTCACATGCTCTCTCAACTCTTTCTCCGTATCAGATTTTTTTTTCTTCCATCCAATGTTTCTATGTGTACAGTGTGCAACTTTTTGGTTTAATTAAGATGACCCTTTGTAATTTATGAGTTTGGTGGGAACGAAATCTCTTCATCAATTAACACACTTAAGAAATCTACCATGCTCTTTGCAGTTAAAGACCAAAATTACTTTGCCATTTAACGCACACACTCAAAAACCACTGACTCTCTTTCCTCTTTCTCTCTCTCTCTTTCCTCTTTTATCTCCACTTTTCTTCTATTTTCCTCTATCTCTCTCTCTCCTTCAACCTCTGGCTTTATTCTCGGAATCGGCGGAAGGAGAGCCTTTGGGATTTACACATTAAAAAGAAATCCATGTAACCAACACACACAACATCTCATACCTTTTTGGCCGTGCATCCCAATACCGGAGATACATACATATGTATATATATATGTATATAAGCATATGTGTATGGAGGGGGTTAACCACAATTCTTCTCCCGTTCCCTCCACTCTTCAAAGTGTAGATAGGACTTTATGGTCGTCATTATTATTATTATTACTTATGCTACTACTACCAGGACTTGTTCTTCTTCAACGAATTCTCTCATCCTCCTCTTCCTCCTTTTCCACCCCCACCCTCCCCCCTTTTGGATGTATGGGTACTGTACACTCAACCTGCCCCAGAAGGACGGACTTTTTTTTTACCAGGAGAAGAAGAGATTTAACGAGAGCTCAATGTTATACTTACTGCTGGGATACTACATACGTCAGCAAAAGATCCCTTGGGTTCCCTTTCTTGTTTCCACTTGCTGCTTCGTTGGCGTTCCGTTTTCTTGGGCCTTTGTACAGACCTTTATTCATCTGTACCTATATATCTATAGATATTAGATATACATATAAATGGTTGGTGGTGGTATCCAGGAGTTATATGTAGGGGAAGTTGTGGGAAGGAGGAAAAAGAGAAGGGAGAGTGAGGGAGCCTGGTTTGGATTCTAGAATTCGACACCAGTTCTTCAACACGTGTTCACATTAAATATCCGATATCTTTTTCACTTGAACCATTCCATGGATTCTCGGGGAGGGGTGGAGTGAGAAAGGAGCCGAAACGAAAATGTGTGGTGCTAATGTATTTTCCAGACCTCTCTCTCTCTTTCAAAAAAAAAATTTAACCATCATACAGTCCTATCATATATTGGCTACTTGAGATGTAAAAACTTGCCTGTCTGTCATCATTACCAGCTTATGACCGAACACACTGGTACTTTTTAATTCCATTCCAACCAACAACCTTTCTTTCTTCCCCTCCGCCTCCCTCTCTCCCTGGAAGCTCTCTGACAATGTGTGCCACTGTGAACTTGTGGTGGTGAGAAAGCTGGGCTAAGCTCTCTCTATTTTTCCCTCTCTTTCTCTCCCTCTTTCTCTCTCTATTTTTCTCTCTCTATTTTTCCCTCTCTTTCTCTCCCTCTTTCTCTCTCTATTTTTCTCTCTCTTTCTCTCCCTCTTTCTCTCTCTATTTTTCTCTCTCTTTCTCTCTCTATTTTTCTCTCTCTTTCTCTCTCTATTTTTCTCTCTCTATTTCTCTCTCTCTATTTTTCTCTCTCTTTCTCTCTCTATTTTTCTCTCTCTTTCTCTCTCTATTTTTCTCTCTCTTTCCCTCTCTATTTTTCTCTCTCTTTCTCTCTCTATTTTTCTCTCTCTTTCTCTCTCTATTTTTCTCTCTCTCTTTCTCTCGTCTCTCATTCTCTTTCTCTCACTCCCTTTCTCTCACCCTCTTTCTCTCTCTCCCTGTCTCTCGCTCTCTTTCAGTATTTACATATGCCACGGAACCATGTTCAAATGTAGCCCCATTGATGGTCGGAAATCCCTACAGCAAAGTTCACTCTGCGTACATGAATCTCTTCTTTCTCTCTCTCTCTCTCTCGCTGTCTGCCCGTCTCTCTTTCTCTCGGTTCCTGTTCTCACTCATTTCTTGGGGGGTAAAAAGCATATCCGCATTATATATTTACATAGCTCACCACAACTCACTTTCACGGTAGGAAGCTACCATGTACACAAATAATAATAATATTACCGAGAAAAGGCAATAACGCTCTATTTACCACCAAGTTTAGGGTGAGGAGTAGTTGCTGAGAACAAGCTTGTCTTTATTTTTTCTTCCTCCCTCTCTTTCTCTCTCTCTCAACTGTTTACTGCTACCACTGTACCAAAGAGCTATTATTGCTCCTATTAGGAGAAAATGTCGTAATCTCTCCTTTTACCGCCAGAAACCTTTGTAAAATAGTCACACACACACATAGAATGAGACACACAACGTACACAAAGAAGTGGGGGTGGTTCCATGCATTACATACTGACACCCTCCGTCTGAAGAGTTAAATGACGAGAGAGAGAGAGAGAGAGAGATGGAGAGAGGAGAGAGGGGAAAAGAGAAAGAAAGGAAGAGAGAAGGAGTCTAAGTTCCGTATAACTTTGTAAGCGGCCAAAATATATATGCACTTGTCCCAAAGAATTACTTAAGATCACACATGTGACAAGTCTGGTGAGACTTGAGTAAAAATCTGTTTAGAGAGACCTCTCACTTGTCTACATGTTGAAGAACATGAGAAAACAGATGAAATGTTTATACACTGCATTCCAATCTTTTCCCGCTCAACACTCATCATCAACATCATAACCTCTCTCTTTCTCTCTCTCTCTCGTCTCTTTCTTTCTTTCTCTCGCTCCCTCTCAGAACTTCAAGTGCATCTCTCTCCACTTTTTCATTTGTCAAAAAAACTGTATTCCACGTACTACTACTTTTCATATACTTATCACCTCCTCCTTTTCTCCTACTCCTTCTGGCAGTCGTCGAGGAGGAGGAGGAGGAGGGAAAAAATTGTATCCTTCACCAACCTTTAACATTCCCTTCATATGCTCTCTTCTACCTCCTCAATCATGTAACACAACGTTCGAATAACAAACTTGAGACAAGTGCCATACAGTGAGAGGAGCGGAGCTTCTCCCACTCATCGTGGCTCAAACGGACTGAAATTCCCGGGGAGATTTGCAGAAAAACTTTTCATTTCTAACTAATGACACTCCTTTTCCTCTCTCATGGGATGTAGCAGATCCCCAATTTCCCTGGATTTATTAACAGCCTGTATCCCGAGAGTTCAAAAAGTCAGTGGAATAAAAATTTGTTTTTTGACTTTGAAATTTGAGGTGTGTTTACTCATTTTCTCCAGCATTGTGCGTTTCCTCGTTTTTCTCCAGCATGGTGGGTTTTCCAGGTTTTCCCGAAAAGACATAATGTCACCGAGATTAAAAAAACGACCCATTAAAAACAAAGGACTTTTGGTAAAAAATAATTTTCATCCTCAATATGTTCCTTGAGCCACTCCTTCCTCCTTTTAAATGGTTCATATTTTGTAAAAAAGCAAAAACGCCCCCAATATGAGTATGATCAAAGCCCTTCATCACGCATAGTCACTGGAAATGCGTAAGAGGTTTTTTTTATTATTATACAACCCATCCTATGTAGAGTGGAGATCGAGACATGTATTTTTGACCCATTTATTACACGCCTTCAAGAAATTAATAAGGCACAGCATGTACGTATTAAAAGGCTCATGCACGCAGGACATTGATGAGTGCGTGACGGTTGAAGAGAGAGGAAAAAAAGAAGGAAAAACTCCCTCATACGGGGGGGTGTAATAATAACTAAAGAGGGTAATTACTTTTTCCTACTATGTACGAGTCAGTACGTATATTACATATACCAAATATGTTGAGCTGACCACACACTATACTACTGAACTGATCTCAGTAAATGTGAACTTTTGTTTAAAAGGCGAGAATAGACTACAAGGCCGAATAACCAGATTTTTTGAATGTGTAGTACGCTCTCCCCCTCCCCAGTTCCCACATTACGACGCAGACCCCTACAAATGTGGGGGAAATGGGAAATACTATTTATAGGGAAAGAAGTAACTTATATGAAAGATACCAACTGAAAAAAAACGAGTCGACCGCATATGATTTTCTCTTCATCAGGAAATTTTCCTTGGCTATGGGCTTGGCACTGGAAGTGATAATTTTCTAAATCTCAGTATGTAACACAGACAGTTTTTGGGGGGTGGAATCAACCCAGAGAAAATGAATCTGTCCAGTACTAGAGCAAACACTGCGTGCATAATCCGTTCCGGTATGTATATTAGTACAAGGAGAGAAAGTATCTGAATGGATATCTCTCTATGTATACTGGAGGCTTTTTTGGTCTAGAAAGTAAAGAACACAATTAACCCGGAGTATTTCCTTTGGGAGGGAACAACTCATCTATCATAATTTCCGTGCTTGATTGTATTCCCAGGAGAGTCTCAAAAAGTTGCCTCGGAAATGGGGCTTTAAGTACTTGAACAAAACAAAAGTCAATGGGGATACTTAGGGAGATAGAAGGACGTAGTGGGGAAGATCCTCTTCAGCAGCCCCTACCTACAGCGACAAAGGATTTACTCGGGGAATTTTCGAGATGTTCTCGTATTTATAGTAATATGCTCACACTCGTGGGGGAGAAAGATCATCTTGTGAAGGGATTATTATTGCCACACATGCAGTTCCTGCTCAACTTGGCGGGTCTGTTTTTCAAGGGGTGCAAAATATGTTGGAATGCCCCCTTTCTTTTGCACCCTCCAGGATTTTTATTAAATAGGGGTCAGAGTCACCAATCGGGGCTCTGTGTCTTGTCATTTGAAGCCCGTCTCCACATTTGGCACATACTTTCACCGGCCTCAATTCTCCCATACAGACCCATATATTTCCACATGGATTCCAAAAACCCCTCAACGTTGGCCAGTAGCACAGGATTCCACCGTTTTATTGACTCACCCCCGATTTACGTCTGTCCACAAAAAAAAGTCATCTCGTCAAGTGAAGCACGTACTTTAAAGGTAAGTAAATTATTTTTGTAAGGCCGGGAGAAAGAAAAAAAAAGAAGGAAATCCCTTGAGCGCAACTGTGTGGGAGGCTCATTCAAAGGTCAATTGATTTCATGCCATATAGACATCTACCCGTGTTTTATGTTTCTATCCAAAACAATACATATATCTACTACCTATAGGAATCTTCTCCACCCACCAACATCGGAAACAAGGCGGTACATGTGACTTCCGATTTAATCTATATACAAACAAAAGGATTGCCTTGTACGACCATGTACCATTTCACCTGGTGGGAATCAAGGGACGGGTTTGAATTACGGGGACAAGAGAATTCCCGGAGACGAAGAGGAAGATGAAAAGAGTGGAGACTCTCAAGTTAATCGTGTGCGGACAGTAAGCCATGAAAGATGTATCATGACAAAAAAAATCCAGAAATCTCCACTACTGTACTTATTACACCAAGGAAGGCACTAGCCCATGTTCCATTTTTTATGCATGAAGCTATACATTGAAGAAAAACAAGTCCTACAAGTTGTTTCCTCCCAACTTTCAACATGTATCACCGCGTACGAAGGAGAGACAGAGAGCGCGAGAAAAAAAAAAGGGGATTGAGAATAGTCTGTTTTTTTGTCTTTGAGTACAAGGAAGATATCTAAAAAGGAGAGAGAGAGAGAGAAAGGAAAGTTTAGGGGGAAGCTCGGATTTACTGGAAGCCTAAAATCGACCTTTGAGCAGAAAAGGAGCGGAGCAAAGAATCTTTCTTCCTTTTTTTTTAATAGTGTAAGTAGTTGTGCTACGAGTTCAACTTGAAGGCTTGTCCCCCAGGCAATCGAACCACATATTGTGAATGTACAAACCAAATTACCAACTTACATTCGAAATCAGTGTACTCCAAAGACATGCATACGCAAGTTCTTGGGCTGGAAGGAGGGTGCATATCCCCATATCTATACTACATAACGTGTACAGAGGGAACACAAAAGTACTGGAGGAATACAATCATATTATATAGAGAAAGATAGACCCTTGGACTGTATGTATATGTAAGGGAAAGTTTGATGTAAAATGATGTTTTCTTGTGTACAAGAAGGAGGAGAGTAAGGAGGGGAGGGGGAAGGGAAGAAATGGGGCTCAGGCTCTATGTATATGTACATGTGATGTTAGCCCCCAAAAAAATACAAGTGCAATCATGAAAAGAGACGACCACAAAAAAAAATCAGTTTCTGCTCGACTGCCCAGGAATTTCCGGTCGCTAAAGGAAAATGAAAGGAAGTGAGTGGTGGTCCGGCCTGTTTCTTCCAGCAATAAAAAATTACTAAACCTGAACTGTGAATATGAAAAGTAAAGAAGGGGGAGGTTATACTATAGCTTGAGAGAAAAGGAGATGGTGAGGGAGGGAGGGAGAGACAAAGACGAGGGGGAGAGAGGCAGAGCGCGAGAGAGATGGAGAAAGAGAGAGAAAGAGAGAGAAAGA
>JAQGBT010000401.1:0-54581 GCA_034698585.1 Disparrhopalites patrizii
CTTTCTTTCTCTTTCTCTCTGTTTCTCTCTCCCTTTCTTTTTTCTCTTCCTTTCTTTCTCTGTGTTTCTCTCTCTTCCTTTCTCTCTCTCTGTTTTTCTCTCTCCCTTTCTCTCTTTTTCTGTTTTTCTCTCTCGCTTTCTCTCTCTCTCTTTCTGTTTTTTTTCTATCCCTTTCTGTCTGTTTTTCTCACTCCCTTTCTCTCTCTCGTGCTCTCTCTCTCTTTTCGCTCTGCCCTTCTCTCTCTCTCACTCACACTCCTATTACGCACTTGAGTAAAAGTGCGTTTGGCATTCTTAATAAAACGCGTCTTTTGTCAACTTGTCGCTTTTTTTCACTCTCGCTCTTCTTCCACTTCTCCTCGAAACTCACCTCCGTACAGTGACAGCACACGCAGGAAATAATTCTCTGTGTTCAAGTAAATACGCGTTTACTCCTCTCCAACGACTACAAGTCTAAACTTACAATGTTTCACAAATGAAGGCTCTTGGCGAAATGCCCCTCTTCCTCATTCTCCATTTCCCCTCTCTCCGACTCATGTCATAAAGCGTCCTCGGAGCCTCTAAAGAGGGTGAGGAGACCACACATCACAAGTTATTCTTCGGATTTTTTTTCGACACTCTCCTTTTCCATTTTACTTTTCTACATTACAGACTTACCGTACATACATATATGCAGATACTTGTGCATATGTGTATCTCTGTAGGTATAGGTTACATTTGTTTTTAGGCGTATTAAAAGACACAAAGAGCCGTATGCACACATTTTGGTTCACTCCCTGTAAATTTCCAACGCAAACATTATTTATTGATGCTGACAAAATCTCACATGCGTATTTATAAAAAACATACAATCTTTAACACCGACTGGTTAAACGGTCTCACGTACGCACATTTTTTTCTCTTGTTTTTTTTAGCCACTATAGCTAGATGGATAATAAAAAAAAAGCCACTCGAGTATCTTAGCACTCAAGTTCCTTATCGACAATCTCGGGAATAATTTCTTGGAGTATCTACAAAACACATCTGAGGATGCGGTGATCGTCCAAGGGGGAGTTTTTTTCTTTGTCGTTGATTTTTTTTCTCTCTCAAAGAGATGAGACAAAAGTATAAAAATAATTCCGCTTATGTGTATCCATGCTTCCAAGGGGAAGGGGAAAGCCAAGCATTCGCCAGCAGGACAATAACACATGAAAAAAATGCGTGGACACACATATAAAGACAAATATATAAATATAGAATTCTTCGTATTTCCTGTCTGTATCTGTATTCAGCATGGAAATTCTCCGAAGTATTTTCTCCTTTTAATCCCAAACATCCGGATAAGAGGAAGAAAGCCCCCAATATTCCCCTCGTGTTCCACGAAACTCCAGAAGGAGCTTTTACCGTAATTATTTGTTCGACTTTCCCCAATAATATTTTCCCTCTCACATTTTAGGGGCTTTTGTTTTTTCAGGGAGAAATACAAGGAAAGGACCAAAGGGAATTGGGAAGTAGTCCGCCCAAAAACATACTCAAAGCTAAGGCGGGGAAACCGTATGTGATTGCCAAGGCATAAGTCCATATAGTATACATACAAAGTTCTTAGTGGATGGGAAAGCACCTTCTTAGGATTAGGAGACCTTGTATTTATATCCCTGAGGATTTTTACCCACGTGTTGCCATAAACAAAAGGGGAAAAAACATAAGAGAAAGAATTAGTGGTGTTACTTTAGTTTCACCCGCTATTAAGACTTGAATAATGACAGGAAATGTTCTTTTTCCTCTCTCAAGAAGATTAAGTCAAGGAAGGAGCGGTGAGTGTATCTGATCATTTTTTTCTTCTCTTTCTTCCACTAGGAAAAATATGCGAATTCTATGAATAACAACACAAAGAGTATTTTTTCCCTGGCATTGTACATACTTGAAAGTCTTTTCTTTTGTTTCTCTATATCGTCTCTTCCTTCTCAACGACAGTCTTGTCCTTTCCCCCTCAAAAAGGGTAATAGATCCCATCTATTTACAATAATATAACATTCTTATGCATGGATAAGATGTGTTCCATTTGTTTCCCCCCAAGACAATCCTCGACTCAATGAGTAATCACAACACATTATCGTGAGTCATTAGGTTTCATTAAACCAGCACGACTGGTAGTGACAAGACATTATCCTTTTTATTGCATCATTGTAACTCAAGTCTGTCCTCTATGGATCTGGCTATAAAGGGTGTACATAGGGGAAAGAGGGACAAAAGGAAGGAAAAAAGGAGCGTGAGGGAAAGCAACAAAAAAAACAAAGTGCAAGAGCCAAAAGAAAAAGAAAACAAATAGACTTTACAAAGAATCCAAATCTTTCCACTAAAATGGTTAAAGAAATCGATGACAACCATTTTTCACTCTGCTTAGGCTCTTTTTTTTTTATCTCACCGTGTCTTTTTGAAAATGTAAACCTTCACCTACTTAATAAGGGATAATCTTTTGGTTTGGGAAAATGCCATTTTATTCCTCATCTCATGTATCATCAGAAGTAAGTGTACCGTGGAACGTCTATACATTTTTTTTTGCACCATAAAGGCACTCTCTCCGTCATAGTTTCTCCTTCTTGGCTCTGGGACTCTGAGGGTGGCCTAACCACAGCATATCAATCACGAACTTATGACAGTCTAATTTTTTTTCACATTTATTCAGGAGTGTACAGGAAGACGTGGAGGAATCCGTGGGGATTTTTCATTCCATATTCGGGTTTAGAGGCAATATTTTTTTTTTAAATATGTAGTTCAACAATACATCTTCTATGAGTACGTAATCCCATTAATTTATTTTAAATTCGAATATTAAAAAAGGTTAATCCCCTGTGCGAATTTTTCCTATTTCATTCCACTCCCTTAAGGAAATTAAATTAAAATCGAGGAAATAAACGGGATTAAATAACCATATTGAAAGGGCACGTGCTAATCAAGTTATCCAATAGGGTCGTTGGAGGAATTTATGCAATAAAAAAATATTAAGGTGGGAAATCCCATTGTCCTTAATTGTGGTGAGAAGTTGGTTATTGATTAGGAGATTGAAGCGTGTGTATGAAGCTGAGAAGGTACAGAGATTCCTTCTAGGGAAAGAGAGAAAAAAGAGGGAGATATCAGACAAAACATGTTGATACGGTTATTCTCGCTCTTCGTGTCCTGCGGAATTCCTTTTGGCAAGGAGCCTGACAGCGTTTGCAGAAAATATTGCACGTCTCCAAATCTCTCTCTCTCTCTCTTTCGCTCTTGTCACACGCACATTGTCTTCATTTGATCAATCGATTCTGGCTGGGAAATGAAAGGGGACATTTAATAGAGGGAAGAGACATGTGGCAGTATCTCCATACTCACATTTGTTATTGTCAGCTTCCCGAGCTCCTTCATTACCATCATTATTGTTATTGATTCCCTTTTAAACTCTATCACCTTTATTTTTCCGGAAAAAAAAAACTCGACGATTTCATGATGTACCCTGATAAATGATTGGCCTACCTGGCAAACACTGTGAAAATGTCTCAATCTGAAAGAGTCATAATTTTATTTACAATAATATTTATTCGCAATTAAGGAACACTTTTCCACCCAAATATTATTGCTTAAGGGTATTGCCCTCCACAATTGGCCTTCCTCTATCTTCCTTTGTGTCGAAGGAAAGGAAATGGTTACACAATTCCCTTTCCTCCCGAGCTTCCTCAGATCATGGTGGTCATTACGGTCCAATAATGGGGAAATAGGGTACTTAGAGGAGAGCCTGGAAAGCTGGAGAATATAAGTGTGTATTTCCCCCAAAGTCTTCACTATGACCTTTCCTTGTGGCTCTGGACCATTTCGGAAGTTCGTCCCAACTTAATGGAACGTGAAGAGGCAAGGACGGACCTTTGGCAGGCACTCATTCCAGGGCATACACACGGAATAAATGCTTTGTGGAGAGTCTGGAGAGAGCCAGAGAAGTCTGCCTCCTCCGTTAGGTCGTCTTGTAGTAATGTGAATGACAGATTCAGGATATAATAATGTAAACACTAAAAAAAAGGACATACAAAGGTCTGGAGACGGGCCGTGTCAGGGACTACTACTCCTCCGTGAGTTAAAGGCATCTCAATGTCCAATTCACGCAACAAGAAAGACAAATGGTGCTCATTAAGAGATTGACGTTCTCAATCAATAAAGCCCTGGGTTTCCTTCATCTGATTCTTGCGGTCGCAAGAAAGGGGACTTCCAACGTGGGAGTACAGACGTTGGGCCTCGTGCAGACTATGTATCTACGTAATATGTAGAGCATATTGCAACATACATAATACCTATAGCTACTTCCACGCGCCTTCCATCTTCAAAACAGGCCAGGGCTTTAATTGTAGGCTTTATTACTGCAAAAAAAACAAGAAAAAAAATTAAAGCAAAACAATATTATGTTTACCTATACACTGTAATACATACGGACACGTGGCTGTATACATACAGATTTATATCTATATGATGTAAATATCATGCGTTCTATCCCTCACTTCCAAACGAATCACTGGATGACTTTCTCGATTATTCGCACGGGAGGCACAACAAAGGGAAGAAGACACACAATCAGTAATGACGGTATTCCTTTGACAATGGACCCATGGTGACACTCCCTAACTGGCTATACCTGAATATTGTACATATACAATATAATATGATCTTCATTATTATTTGCCGGATTCAAATCAATTAAGATTTTGTCCGCCACCAAAGATTGATAAATCGCTAGGAGCTGTCATCACTCTTGCGTCACGATGGGGCATGAAATTGCTCATCAGCTAGTCCATTCCAAACAGCTAGTCACTCCTTTCCACGTGTAACTTGTAGCATTTGATTGCGTATGTGGTCTTTGTTATGGTCTATCGAGGTCCTCAAAATCTCACGAAGTAGCTGTCGTGAGAAATTGCTCTCAAAGACTTGCATAAGCGCATGTAATCGTACGTGATGGTATTTTATTGTTCCAAAAACGGAAAAACGAGAATATCACAGTTACACAGTTGTTTTTTAAATTATGGATAAACATAATGACACATGCATTTCAATATAATCTGTTAATATCCAGCGCAAGTTGTAAAATAATTCTAGCTAATTGGAAAAATAAAATGGCGTCCAACTTTTCCTAGAGTATCCAATGACATCATCAATGATCTAAATTACATCCATCCTAAGGTCCGATGCCGTTGTTGCGGTTTCCTGTATACCGGCGTGCATGACAGGAGGAAGCCTTTGCGGGATTTACCAAGCCGTAAACAGATTTACCTTCCTTTTCGGGGAATTCTAGCAAATCGCTTAAATGTCATTACTTCCGATGCTTCGGCTTTTTGTTCGCTCTCAGTGTATGAATTATCTCCTGTTCCAAAATTCTGCGGCAGACAGAACCATGATGATACTCATGCACGTAGCTACATAATAGGCAATTAGCGACGTAAAGCTTCCAGATTACAAGCTACAAAAACATTTTAATTCCTATCTAAATTACATTCACTTTCTCCTCATTCTCTCATCTGCCTGCGGAGATTTCAAAGAGCTTATGTGGTTTGTCGGGACATGTTTTTAGTTGTTTTTCTGTTTCCCCCTCTTTTTAAAACAAAATAAAGCTCCAGAGACGTTGATAAGCTTATAGAAACTCTATCATGTTGTTTGTTTTGCAACGTCAATGTAATGGAGAAGAGAAAAGAGAGCTTTGAAGGGCGAATTAACGGGGTTCAAAGTGTTTTTTAGCCTTTGTTCAGGAGATCTTTTACCACCCTCATCTATCGCCGTATTCCCGCAACCGTGCAAAATGATATAACAAAATTGCATGAGGTGTATTTTTCAGACGCTTACTCAATTGGGTATTTTTGCCTACCGCAATAAAAACCATTGTAGAATGTTTTGCCAAGCTCATCATTCAATTTGAAGGCAGACACAACTTCCATAATTTTGTAACTTCTGTAATGTTCCCGGAGACATAATAAGAACATCGATTCATCCCCACGCATTCTCCCATTACTTGCATTGATTTAATTAGGAAGCCTGGAATGCGAGGAAAAGCAAGGGAGAGAGAGAGAAAGTTAGAGAGGGAAAAGAAACAAAGTTGGGAAAAGTGTTACCGCTCACTTTGGGCTAAATCTTATGTCAATACTCGTCCTAATACAAATACAGCAAGAAAAAGGGGAGAAATGTATGACCACTAAAAAGCAGGGCTCAGCAACATCCTGCCAAACTCTTTCAGTTCCGTCTTAGTTCTAATGGATGATTTTTTTTTCTTCATCACAATATGTAACCGCACGTGTGGGAGCTCCTTGAGACTGCATGTGTCACATCACCAGAGCGTGATATTTTGTGGAGGAGGGGCGAGGGCAGAAAAAATAAGGGGGAAGGAGTACGAAAGGAGAGATAAAGGAACCTCTTAAGGTCTTCTTCTATTCCTTATGTACGGTTGTTTATCATATACTTTCAAGTATTTCTTTGATTGGTCTCAAGGATGCGAAGCACTCCCCGTCAATTTCCTCCCCAGTTTTCCATTCCCTTGAGCTCTTAAGAAAGAATCTGACTGAGAGAGTTTATGAAGGGAAAAAGTGACAAAAAAAATTAAATGGGTCATCCCTCCTCCAGTTTCTCTTTTTGGGCTAAATCAGCTAAATGTACATGAAAAAGGGGGAGAAGAAAATAATGTGCTTTCACTTCGCACTTTCACTCTCCTTTTTCTGGGGAATGTCTACCAGTACATACGTATATACATGAGTGAAAGTAATGAGTAATCCCGTTCACTTTCAACGCTTTCAAGTATGTACGCCCATGTTTTATTTCAAGCTTCTCGGCATGACTCTCCTTGCAAACACTCCCCTTTCCCCTTACCCCAATTTCTTGGGCTTATTGCTCAATGAACTGACCGATTTTGTTGTTCCTAATTTGTTGAATCAATTCTTCATTCTGATATTGCACTACTCTTTCTCTTTTCCATGATTCTCCCGTGATACCCCATAAGCTTTAAGGGTTTGGGGTAGGTAACTTCCCCAACATTCTTCCCCGCTGCTACTCTGTGGCTCCAAAAAGTTTTTGCTTTGGGGGGAAAATGACGAGAGAGAGAGGGAGAAGGGGAGAAAGAGAAAAGTAGTGGTTTTTCTAAGAAAAGTGCAAGAATAAAGAGATCGTGATTCCCCTACAAATAAGAAAACGCATCCACATTCTCCCATAACTTGTTCAATCTCCCCCAACTGCCTGTTTTTAGCAGTGCAATCATAATGTGAATCTAAGTTTTCCCTTGCAATCTGTGACAGAGACGTGAATATGTATGAAGGCTGATAGGGATCAAGGAGAAATAAGTGGTTAGAGGGGGAAAGCTTCCACAGCACTTAAATCGGCTTCGTAACCTATATACAGTACATGGATTCCCTTGTATGTACATGTTACATGCTAAAGTTCCCAAACGGTTTAAGTTCGTTTGGCAAAAATTCTCAGGTGGGAGGAGAAAGTTTTTTTTCCATCAATATTCTACTGGACAAAATGAACTTTGGTTTTGTTTTAAAAGTATTTCCTTCCATCTGTGATCTCTGAAAAAGGTGTGAAACAAATGGTACATTCATTTTATAAGCAATTCTTCATTTGGAGAAAATCGGACCTCAACCGTTTTGAAATTACAGCCTGCATATAAATAAGAAGTGCACTCGCTCTGTCGGAGGAAACTAGAAAATTCCTCGGAATACCAACAAAGTTCCCCGCTCCATCCTTTCAGATCACAGTGTTTACAAAGAATTAACATTCTACTTTAGTGTATGTACTCAAAGAAAAAGTTTTTTTTTCACTGGAGAACATCTCACAATCTATTCATGTGGCTCCCTTTTCCTACGTAAAACTGTCCTCCTCATGTCAAACACTAAATTACATGGAACAATGCACACAGCCTGGAGTTGAATTGGGGAAATCGCTTACATTTCTTCGGCCTTTCTGAGACCATAGGTTCTTTGGAATCTCAGCAATAAATATATTCATTATTGCAGGATTATTTCTTCTCCCACCTTTTGAATGTATGGCATGTGCCTACAAATCGTTTTTATACGCCGGTGTAAATACAGTATAACTGCAGAACGGTAAAGGCAGTTAGCTTCGGTGGTGAAGCCCGGGATAACTGAATTTTAATTACCTTTGGAACTGGGAAGAAATTCATCGGAAGAAATGCGTCCTTTATGACAAAGTTAAAAAACGTGAGCTTTCTTCACGTGTTTTGCGGGTTAAAGGGAACATTCTGGGAAATAATACCCTTGCCTTTCTCCACAATTACTTTTTACCGTCATTCACAGACACTTTTTCTCCCTCCATTCTGGGTATAGCAAGAGGCAAGCTATAACTAATAGCAACGAGTGCATGTGGGGAACAAAACGTTCTCATAAAAGTTATATCACGTCATATTTGTTCTCCACCTATCCCAACCACCTTTTACAAAATATTTTGATGAAATTGAATCTCCAGAAAGTTCCTCAAGTTTTGTTTTGTTCTCTTTATGTAACTTCATATCTTTCCAGGAAAAATGATCGAAGAGTCCTTTACGCAAGTAACTTTCATGAAATTATATGACGAAACATCCATTGATCAAATTTCAAGGAATTGTTTTTCGGCCTCCAACAGAGAAAGATTTCGAAGGTGATTCTTTCTCCTGTGGAGACAGGGATAACCCGAAGGAATCCTTATTTCCAAACATTTTTACAGAAAAACGGCTTACGGGAGCCTGTCGGGATAAGAAGCATACGGCGGAAGCCAGTACACTATGAAAAGGACTAGCTTACGCAATGACGTCGAAGATGAGATTATAAGAGCATTCTTGGGGAAGGCTCCCGCTTATGTAATGCCTATGAATCTGCATACATATTTAGAAACAAAAAAAAATCCAGGAGAATAAAAATGTGGGAGCATTGGTAAAATTTCGGTTGGAAGGAGAGATGTGAATGTGAGATTGTATGGCTCATGATAAAGAGCTTGACAGGATGACATGTAGCAAGTAATACGTAATATATTTTAAACTTGTACTCACACTAACTGCATTCACATGTGTTCCAACTGACTCCTTCGACTCCTTCCCAGTGGTTTGTAGCAGGCCCGAAGCTAAACATTGCTGCAGCCACCGTATTTTTCACTGGGAGATTGTACAAGGAAAAAAAAAGCCGGGTCCCTCCCTGCTTGAAATAATACTCTGAAAAAAAAAACGCAGTGCATACAAAATGTTACGCATGTATTTATATATTAGTATTCAGATACATATGTACATAATGTATGTATATATCTATGTGTGGATTTTTTTTATTTCTCAAATGTTTTGGTCGCGGAGAAGAAGAAGGAAAAGAAAGAGAAGCTTTGGTGTGCGTGTGAGGAACGAGCTTTTGTATCTCTCTTTCCCCCTCCCCTTCACCACTAAATTATGCTGACGATCCCAAGAACGGATGAGTTGGTGACAAGGGTCGTACACAGATATTGACATGTTTTTTTTTCTTGGACGGGATAGAAATTCCTTCTAATTTGATTTACGGTGTCATGGGGAGTGAGCAACAACGACTCCGAAGGAACTCACATCATTGCACAATTCTTTTATTAACTTTCAAGCATTTTGGCACGCCATCCAGTAGTGGTCTGGGGGCTTTTTTTTTTGCAAGTGAAGAAACATACATATAATCATCACCATATTATATGTTGGTATTTCCCATATTATATTAACCACTTACCAGGATACAAATGCAGGGGGTACCAAATTGGAGATTAGGCACACCCCACAGCAAAAATCCGGAGCGTGAGAACATTGTTAAAGCAAGTCATTTAAATTACCAATTTTATCGTAGAATTAGTGGAAAAAGTCTCATCTTGATCCAGGAAGAATTAGTTGGGTTATGGCGGTTTTTTAGCAACTTTAAAAATGTGTCAACAAATACAATTCTTTTTATTATGCCTTCAGCTAGGGGCAAAGTCAAACGAATATAAACTAGTTTTCGTCTTAAATTTTATGGTGAATCAGATTTTAAAAAACGTTATTAAATGGATCTTACTACGATACAAACTTAACCACGAATTTTTTACCGAAGTTTGATTCAAATGGTAAAGTGACGGTTTATTTTATTTTTTGTGGCACACTATGTTAGAATATTCCACAAAAATCGTGTAATTTTTTGCTAGATCCGCAGTAAAATTTTGCTTGAAGTACATATTTTAGCCGTTTTCCCACGTTGCAAAGTTCGGATGTGGGGTTGGCCCAAAATCTAATTTGGTACTCCGTACAGAAAATGCAAACCGTCATTTTTAGACAGAGACACTCCCATAAACTTTTATATTTCCTTTTCACACTTATCTCCAAACTTCAAACATTCCCCCACCCCTAATTTTCCCCAGGTTTAATGGTTCATGTACATATACATATGTATAAGAACTGAATTAAAACCAACACTCTGGTGGAGAAAGCACGGTAGTAAAAGTTAAGGGAAGTGATTTTTTTTTTGTCCTTAGCTTTCATCTTAAAGCAATGTCTTTGGTGACGGAAGTTTGGAATTTAATGCCAGTTTGGTTGCTTTGTGGTGTAGAAAATGGCAAAATGTACACAATATGTACCGGCATGAATAAAAAAAGGTCGGAGGTTGAAAAGAAGGGAGGTTTTTCCCAGATAAGCAGTATATGGTTATTGCCATAAATACTCACATACACATGCATATGTGGAGTTCATCTCCGCCTAAATACTAAATGAATAATAAATATTAACGAGGATCACATGTCTTTCTAAATCAATTTTTCATCCTTTTTTTTTTAAATATTTTGTCTTGCAGGCAAGCTCGTTCCTTTTGCGGAGTTGACGGTGGCCCATGCGAGCGTCCTCACCATCCTGGCCATCAGCTTGGAGAGATACATTGCCATTTGTCGACCACTGAGGGCAAACTACACGTGTACGAAGCAGCGAGCTGTAATAATTTGCGTGGCCATTTGGATTATTGCGATCATTGCTACCAGGTTCGTTCTCTCAAATGAGTCCACAAATGTCTCTTCCAAATTATACAAAATCCAATTCTATTTGGAAATCCTTGGAAATTGGTTTCCAAATGTCATACCACCATTTATTCCAGGAATGGCAATAAAAAACTATATAAAAACTATATTTCCCCGGAAAATATAGCTGGGATATACAAACATGAAATACAGATGCTTCTCTAAAATTAGAAAATCAATTTTAGTGCGTGAATTTCTAGGAAATCCCATGACAATTTAAATGAATACATTCCCTCCCATATGAATAGTCACAATATTTTGGGGGAAGATCACTGGAATAATTGAATTGGAGAAAAAGTATGAGGACATCAAATTGTGAGAATTTCCGTAGTAATATCGTGTAATTTGAGGTCACTTTTGTTCATCTCACAGCCCCGTTCTGATCATCGCGGAGCACCAGCAAATGTTGTACACGGACCAGACCATGAGGGCAGTGTGTCTGACGGGAACGCAGGATTTTTGGCCCACATCATACTTCCTGGCTTCAATTTCCTTCTTCTTCTTCATCCCACTTTTCATCTTGATCGCCCTGTACTGGATTATCTCCCGAAATCTCATGTCGGATCCCTGTACCTCTGCCACCAGCCGCTGTTGCGGTGGAAGTGATCATCCCAATATGAGAGCAAGGAAGCAGGTTAATATTCTTTATCTTTCACATATATTTTTTTTAATATAATATCCTTGTACTGCAGATGTTTAAACACCATTCCAACATCAAGTTTTATCTCCGACAGAGTAACATGCGTGCACTAAAGGGCCCAACTTGTCCGGAGGACACTAACCTACTGTAACAGGAGATTGAGATACCCCTGAATATGACACTATGACTAGGGACTTGCAAAGAATACATAACAAGGGAGCTTTTTTCCTTGTAATTCCCATAAATTGTACAATTTTTTTTTACTTGCTACACATACTAAAACCAGGGAATCGATAGAAAAATGGCTGAGGAGTCAAGTGAGTACATAATTTTTAGTACCCAAAAAAAGAGTCTCACACTTTACAATACAAAAAAAAGTCCCGAAAAATCAAGTAAATCATGTTTCTCTTTCATTCTTTCACTTGCAGCAGAGAAAAAGTGTAAATGCATCCGACATTCCAGCTAAAAAAAATTGCATAATCTTTTACCACCAGACAATTCCCCCATCTTAGTTGCATTTCAACGATTTCCTTATGCACAAATGCATAGTAAATGATCCTTCCAAGTGCACTAAATTACAAAAATGTGAGGCTGCTATCGCAACAATGATTTTTATTATGGATATTAAATCTCTTGGCCAGCTATCCAGAAATTTCTCGCTAAAAGTGATTATTACTGCGGAATTGGACTTTTAACTTGCATTGTAAGTGGATGTGAAAATTAATGAATGCCACAGGAAAAGAATGTGTTATGGGCACAAAGTAACATTGCTAATTTTTCCCCGAGTTGATAGGCTCTTTGTCTACAGACGCTGTTGAAATTTAAAAAAAAAAGGTTGAGTTTTGGTGCCCGTCAGTTCTTATGAAGGGATATCACTTACCCCTGGCGAATAGGAAGGAAACAGCGGGATTGAAATAATTTATGAGCTAGTTCCTCATCCAGAGCATATTACTGTCCTTTTTTACGACTCGGGGAGTTCCATAAAAACAGCTAACCTCCCTGAAAAATCCACAAAACTTATGGACTAGCTTTGGGAGGAGGAATTCCCCTCTCTGTACGTATATACACGGACATGTCATGCCTTTATAGGCATCACGGAGTCTCCGGCCCCATATAGGAATCCCTTTGGGCAGAAGATTATCTGCCCCTCTTTTGTTAGGTCTAAATCAAATGATCTCTCACTCTTCCAAACCCCACGTATATCCTCCCTATCCGTCTTGGCAAGACCCAAGGTACATATGTATCCTTGTAGACACTGTAATTTTGTGCATAAAAAACATTAAAAAAATGTGCACTGAAAAATGTGAGTTACTCCGTTCCCATTGTACTTCTCCCAAATATGGTGAGGACGATAAAAATGAGGAGTGAGTAGAAAAGGTAGGTATTTTACCGGGGCAAATTGGTCAATTGCGTAATGTAATGGACTTTCCCCTGTTTATTTCATGGACTTTAAAAGGAATAAAATGGCCGGTGAGCTCCGTGCAAAAGAAAGATGAAAGAGACTTGGCTAAATAAAAATGTCACAAGCTCTTAAGATATGGCTTGCCAGAGGGAAAGTTTCATCTTTAATGAGTTTTTTCGGAGCTTTCCTTCGTGTCAAAAAAATAAATATTGTAGTTTGTAATTGCGGTGAGGTTAAACGTACAGGAGTTAGGGCTGAGACGGAGATTTGGAGGGAAGATTGTGGGGCATGTAATTGTCTGAGAGATGGGTGTTGAAAATGAATGTAGCTCCCTGAATACGTGGAATCCGTGGGGAAAAAAGAAGGAATGTGTGGGCTATTGCTCATAGCTCCATTGAGAGTGAATGCGTGAAATGACACGCGGGTAGAAAATGACGGGTATGTAGGGTGATATGATATTAGCTAATCCCAATATACAAGGGCAGTTACCAGTGCGAGGAAAATTGAGAATGAGAAATGAGTTGGATGATTGACTAGAAGGTGAAATTGCTTTGATGACATCTTCTGCCTTCTCTCTCTCCCTTTCTCTCGTTTTTTCTCTCTCCTCTTTACCTCTTTTTATTCTCTCTCTCTCTCTTTCACTCATTTTCTCTCTCTCCTCTTTACCTCTTTTCATTCTCTCTCTCTTTCACTCATTTTCTCTCTGTCTCTCTATTTCCTCATTTTTCTCTCATTTTCTCTCTTTCCATCTATTTCTCTCATTTTTTTTCTTTCTCTCTTCCTCTCATTTTTCTCTCTCTGTCTCCTTTCCTCTCTTGCTCTCATTTTTCTTTCTTTCGGTCCCTCTTCCTCTCTGTCTCTCATTTCTCTCTCTCGGTCCCTCTTCCTCTCTTGATCTCATTTTTCTCTCTATTTGTCCCTCTTTCATTTTCTCTCTCTCTCTCTCTCTCTCTCACTCTCTCATTTTCGCTCTCTCACTCTCTCATTTTCTCTCTCTCTCCTCTCATTTTTCTCTGTCTGTCTCTTTTCTTCTCTTGCTCTCATTTTTCTTTCCTTCGGCCCCTCTTCCTCTCTATCTCTCCTCTCTGTCTCTCTCGGTCCCTCTTCCTCTCTTGATCTCATTTTTCTCTCTATTTGTCTCTCTCGGTCCCTCTTCCTCTCTTGATCTCATTTTTCTCTCTATTTGTCTCTCTTTCATTTTTTCTCTCTTACTCTCTCATTTTCGCTCTCTCTCACTCTCATTTTCTCTCTCGGTCTCTCTTTCTCTCATTTTTCTCTCTGTCCCTTTATCTCTATTGTTCCTTTCATTTCTCTGTCTCTGTCTCTCTTCCCCTCGTTCTCTGATTTTTCTGTCTCTGTCCCTAATCCTCTCTTTCTCTAATTTTTCTCTCTCTCTTGGCCCCTATTCCTCTTTCTCTCATTTTTCTCTCTCTCTCTGTCCCTCTCTCACTCTCTCGTTTGCTCTCTCTCGTTCTCATTCTCACATTTTTTTCACTCTCTCTCTCTCTGTCTCATTCTCACAATTTTGTCTCCCTCCGTCCCCTCTTACCCTTTTTTGTTACTGACTAGGTATTTTTTTTGTGTTCTTGTATAGGTGGTTATAATGCTGGCGACGGTGGTCTTCTTTTTCTTCATCTGCCTCCTGCCATTCCGGATCTTCTCCCTCTACATCATCCTCGCCCCGGCCAATTCCGTGAAGCACATGGGCCAAGAGTTGTACTACAACATTCTGTACATGTGCCGGGTGATGCTCTATTTCAACTCGGCCATCAACCCCATCCTGTACAATGTGATGAGCTCGAAATTCCGGGAGGCTTTCTTCCGAGTGCTGGGCTGTCCCCTTGGACCCACCTCCCGACATGGTCGTTGGCTCTGTCGGCACCTCAGTCGACAATCCACCTTCACCACCTCCTCCACCCTCCCCACATCAAGTGTGAAGTCCACGTACGGGAAGCACAATGGGGACTCTGTCCGAGTCCGACAAATGACCGAGAAGAATGGGATGATGATCTTTGCCGGTGGGGGTGGGAATCACAGTAATGCGAGACATCCCACGGCTCTCCGGGCTGCCTCTGGACCCTACTACCCACCCAAGAGACAGATGAGCACTGATGGGTCACTTCCTCCCACAGCTCACATCATCCAACACACCAACAACAAGAAGTCCATGATTAGGGCGAACAGCGTCGTGTAAAACTCTTATATAAATCTTCATTTTTTTCCAGTCAAATCCATTTACTCAAGTTTTTTTTGCACATTTTTTTTCAATCGTTTTTTTTTATCTAGTATCATTTTTCAAAGAAACTATCCATAGAAAGTTTTAAGCTTCGTCTCCTGTTTAAAGCGTTTTGTATTTTCCGAGCAACGAGCAAACACTTTTTTTAGGGTAGCAAATCTAGTTTAATCGTAATGTTTAATGTAGCAGATCCTCCTATTTATTTGTTTAAAGGACGATAATTACTTCTATGATATTATATTCATCCTGTTCCCCTGATCACATTTCAGTCCCACGGGGGAGCCCCATAATTTAATTAAATCAAATTCATTGGATACTATAATTGTAAGAAATATGCTTGATGAGTATCTCCCAAGCCTGGGCTTGACTCATTCACCAAGCGCAGATTACACACATCAACCATCAGCTTGATGGAAATTAGAAGTAGTTCCTCCTGGGGCTCTGCATACGCTCATTATGACTGCCTGGACAAACTCACAGACTTTGCAGAATTCTGGAAATTCCAGCAAATGTTACTGGATAATGGGGATTGTGGAGAATTGTGGGAAATCCGTGAGTTTTCCGGGGCAATCCATGAACGTGCATAATACGTATGTCTTAGCATGAGGTTTCTGGGGAGGGCAAAGAGGGAAAGTGTGGGTGTACAAGGTACCAAATTGAGTACAACGGAACAGGGTGTACACTTTGTAAAGTTATAAATAAAATATTCTAAAATAACAAGGTCTTTTCCCGATCCTTTGAGAAACAATGTAATATTATACATACAATATAGTAATCATTATACTAGTTGCTTCAAAGCAATGAATTTGCGCCGAAACTAATATACGACGACGGAGAAGAGAAAGGAGAAAGCGTTGCGAGACAGGAGGAAGAGACGCAATAAGTTGTGTTAATTTCTCAAAGCACCCGTAACGTATCCTCCAGAATGAGTTCTGCACGTTTTGCTACTAATATTTATGAATGCAAAAGCAAACATAAACACAGTCAACTGCAAGAAGAAAGGGACATAAATAGACACAATTCTACACAACTTCAAAAAAAAGGGGGGAATGGGGAGCGATTTCAAGGAAAAGTTATTAAATTACCAGGAAGAGAAATACGCAAAGTTTTTGTCTTTTACCGTTGGGAAAACTTACAAGCGCAAAATCTAAATTGCACCGGATGAGAGAAGGGTAATATAAATTCCCAAAAACACTATACTCTGTGTATATGTATAGGACAAAACAACAAACAAACAAAAACTCCCACACAGAAAAGAAAACATGTTCGGCAGCTCAAAAGCTGTCTCGGGAGCGACACACTTTACTGTTCAGGTCCTTCACTCTCCCTTTAAAAAAAAGGACAATGAGAATCAATGGGGAGAAAAACAATGTTGGGTGAAAATAACGAGAATTTACCAAACGATGATGTAACATGTCGGGGACTCTTGTATAGTGGATGTATACGTACATATTACGTATACATCAAGTTTTTAATGACTTAATCAAAATTACGTGTTTAGAACTAGACGTGATTAGAGTCACGTGCTTCTGTGTTAATACCCACGTAGAAATTTGAGGAAGGTGAAAATAAACACATTGGATTTCTACGCGTGTAGTATTCTCTCATGTGAAGTCAATCGGGGAAGATGAGAATTGGGGCAAAACATCCATTGTTATCATCCATGGGAATAACTGTATCTCAAATAGAGGGAAGAGGACTACCTCAACCACATCATTTGATTATTGCCACTCTGGATGGATGTGTGTGATGATTCTTGGGAAGGAATTTCGATCAAGAATTTCCTATACTTTGTGGCAAACATTGTGGCTCTGAAGACATCTGGAACATTTGGCTCATATTTCCCTTTCCCCGCAAAAATATTTAAAGTGACCCCCCTTGGATTTCTCCTCTGTTTACAATTTGTGATATGTTGCCGTTAACTTTAGTTACGTCATAATCATTACATACTAGTAGTAAATAGTAATAAGAAGCCATGTTTAGTACCATGTAATTATCTTGCCAGAAGTCAGTCATAATAGCCTTTTCTATTGTTTTTGCCCTCAAAAGCGCTACTATACATATTTTCCTAGCCATGTGTACTCGAATAAGACTATAGATATAATTAATTTTAAGTCCTTTGTAGCTTCGTCGGTGTTTCCTACCCCCGAAAATGCTTCACAGTTGGCCCAGTTTTGAGCAGGTGAATGAAGGTAACGCCCTTGAAAAGGGCTTTGAGCACATTGAAGTTCCGTTTCACCGCCGCCACCACATATCACAGAGATGTGGATGGTCTCCCTTGGCAAAAAAGAGGTGAGAATAGCCTCCATGCTTCCCCGTACTTAATATGTATTAATGCAAAGATCTCATCTCGAAAAATACCAATTGTGTACCTACAACGTGTATTTGTATTAACTATATTCTGTGTAGTACATTAGGTAGATAGTATTAAAAATAAATAAAGTGTTGTGTAGCTATCATTATGTGTAGATTAGTGTAGCAGCTCCTGTAGAATTAGTCATGGAGAAAGTGATTTCCTTTTAAGGCATTTAGCTTTATGAAGAATTCCGTGGTTACAAAATAAAAGGAACGAGTGGTGTTGTGTGCAAATGGAGTCGGTGCAGAGGGCGCTACATTCAAATATAGTTATAATGTAAATAAATATGTAAATAGTGGATTTAGTCAAACCAAAAATGTGGTAGAGTCTATCAGGATGACAATTCATCACGTTTTAAAACATCCATACCTTTACATGTCAACATAACGTATCCTTGTGTACCTTATCAGAGTATTACAACATTAGTTTAGTCAAATGTGAAAAGGTGAAAGAAACGTAACAAAAAAAAAGATAAAAAAATGATGTAAAATTTGATTCATGTCAACCAAAAAAAAATTCAATATTCAATCAAATTACCAAGTGTGTAAGTCTGTAATTTATCTCGATATGAAATGATGAATTAATTGTGCTGTTTGTATATATATACAATATAATGCCATAAGCGGAAAATGTGAAAAACAATTATTTGTTCCTCCACTATGAGTGTCCGTGAAAAATTGGAAAAGGAAATTATAAAACAATTAAAAATTAAATTAAGGAGAATCGAGAGAATTAGGAGCGATTTATAAATGCGAGGTACATACGAACATTGATTTTTCCGTGAGTCCAGGGCTGTGAATGCATGGCCATGTTATTCCAAAAAAGGATTAGGCAGACATAGACTTTATCCAATTTCCCGAGAAAATAGTACGGACAGAGCATTAGTCAAATTAGGGTGAGTTAATTAAATATTTACCACAAACTCATGACTTCATTTTCGTTGATCACGTAGTACCCAGTACTCACAAGCTATTTTTGTAACAATTTTCCAACTGAGAGGAGACGCCTCCGTTCAAAATGAAATAATGTAAATCCGAGAAAAATACGTATGCACCTAGACGTGCTATAGATTTGGCTACATGACATTGTACCTGCATTGCATACACGTTTTTTAATACTCTCTCTTCATCAAAATTCTTACATTGATATCACAGCTGGAAAATAATAGAGATTTTCCCCAGAGCAATTTTAAATCCCTTCTTTCCATGCACTTCCACATGCGCTTGTTGTCTTAAGTGGACTGGTAAACAGAACGCCTATTGAGGAAAAATCCGCTGGTAGATGAAAAAATTTTGCAATCAAGTGCATAAATAAAGGGGATTAGTCTCTTAAGGAAGATTGCACAGTAGCTCAAGATTTCCAGCTAGCTTTAACAGAACAGATAAGAGAGGGAAAAATAATTTTGCTTCGTTGTAATATATAGATACGTATTGTGTTTGAAAATTAAAGATTAAATGCCTCAATATTTCGAAACCCAAATAGTTAATCCCAAGCAGATCCCACAAGATTCACTTGGTGCTGAATCGTACCTAAATGCACATTGTATGTATGTACCTAATAGGCCTTGAATCTCCTATCATTCTCATGCCTCCCCGTTCTAATGTGTGCATGCATTAAATGTATTCAATTATTGTGTATGGCCCTGGGAAATAAATCATCTGAAACTTGCTGATTTATTGTACTTTTAAGGAATTAAATAATTCGTCTAAAGTAATTTATGCGCTTCTCACCTACTTTAACAGTGAATTAAAATACATTTTGTACCCACCACTTTGTATGTACGTCCCTATGAAAACGTACACCAATGGTAGAATCTGCAGGAACAAAATCCTCTATTATCAAATTGATCTGCTATATGTTAATATGAAACAGTTTCTGTCATTCTTTGGCGGAATACCCGCAAGTGTACTGCGTCAAACATTGAGAGATTTGTCATTCCTTGAAATGGAAAGCAGTCTCAAAATTTCTCTCCAATCCAACTTTAACCCGCAAAATGGAACTTCGCATTATGTGTACGCGTTTGATGGTAAATGAGTGTGACCTTGTAGGAATAGACCATACTTAAATCGTGATTATTTTCAATGGCAGTCTTGATATCATTAATAGGTAGTTCCGTGTCTATCCTGTGAAAAATGTGTCCGTCACATTACGTACGTAATATCTTTTTTGGCTAAAATTACAAAATAATTCCCGCGTATGTATACACAGACTGTATCTTGAATCTCAACCTGAGTTGATGTGCAATGAATTAATTAAAAAGCGATTTATTAGAGTTGAATTATTATTATTTAGTCTTAAAATGGGTAAAAATATAGGTACAATCGCAATGTGTACAGTTTGTTGATTATAATGGTGAAGAACACTTGTCGGAGTCACTTCTTTCAGTATCAACAATGGCATTTGTGGAGAATGTCAGGACACTATTTAATATCTACGTCCTTTAATCTGACTCATAAGTTGGATCGGCAATTGTTAAATTACCGGCATTTAAATTAAGTGGAAAATTAAATTGGTCTGTGGAATCCATTGGATAGGATTCATGAGATTTAATTGGAAAAAATGTAAATAAAAGGACAATTAGTTCACACCTCTGATGATACGATTGTGATTACATCTACTGGCACTCCAAGAAAGAAAAGTGTCATCAACTCCTCGGGGAAAACCCCCGCATGTATACATATGTGCATAGAAACAAGGGGTGACACCAACTTAATTTGAGTCTTTGAGTGTGATCCGTTGTTATTATACTTAAGTCTTTTATTATTGCTATAGATTATTATTATTTAGGACCCATTAAAACAGGTTTGATGGTTAAATGTTAAATTCCACTATATATTACGGTTGTTTTCGATGACAAAAGGAAAAAAACTCATCGACTTATTTATTCTCTCGACATATACAAAGGTCTGAATGAACTACATGTATTTTATTAAATGTAAATCATATTGTCAACAATAGTTAATAAATGCTTCTACGTGTCGTGTTTGATGTATTATCCGTCTCTTCCTTCTGGCAATAATTTTTCGTATTTTCATGGGGCTGTCACCTTATGCAGAGGACGCATTTTCAATATTGTGCACTGTTCACGTCGGGTATTCTCTATCATCGCACACACATGTATAGGTACATCATATAAATATCGTATAAGAACCAGTAGTGACTAAAAACACGCAAAACTAATGACAAAACTAACTACAAGCAAAATTCCTTAACAGCAAAATTAACTAACTGACAAAAATTCTGAAAACACGCTACGGAAATTGACTGAATCTTCCTTGCTGCTGCGTATTCCAGAAATAATAAAATTCAGATCCAATATTATTATCAGTGTAGAATTTTATTGTGGTTTTATTCAATGAAGTTGTGTCCTGATCCGAGAACAATTAGCCAAGTTACCGTGTTTTTTCCGCGTTCATTTAAAAAAATAGGGAGAGTGCCCAATTTTGAACTGCGCGAATAAACCGGTATAACTTGCCCAATTGTTGTCCGATCAGGATGCGACTTTGTTGACTAGAACCGCAATAAAAATTTGCACCAACAGGTATTTTTATTATATTATTGCTGGGCTAGGCAGCAGCAAGCTGGGAACATGCAGCCAATTTCTGTAGCGCATTTTCAGAATTTTTGGCACTTTGTCAGTTTTGCTTTTAAGGAATTTATAGTTAGCTTTGCCATTAGTTTTACGTGCTTTTAGTCACTATTGGTTCTTAAATGATGATATATGTATGTATGTACATATATGCATGTATAATACACACATTACCCCATTGAGAGGTTTATCTTCCACTGGAATCTCCGCTTGAGGGATACGGTAACTTAATCTCTGGGTAGAGCGATCAAATTAGCAGAAGTGAATAATTGGCAGCATACATTCAATAAAATAATACAATACAGCAATGAACATATACAGTGCGAACATTTTGATTGTGAATTTCTTGTGTAGACAGGTCAAAGGACAAGACGACAAGGTGACTATTTCTTCTGGTAGTTGCATCAGTGCGTGTAATCCATAGAAAGCTTTTTTCCATGTTAGGAAAGTTACTAAACTTACTCTTGCAAGATTGCAATATCAGTGAAAATATAGTTGTGTTTATATACCTAATCTGGTTCTAATATTGTTGTTAGTGCACGTGGTTACCACTCATACCCACCATTTCATGACGGACTCGCTCCCCATTATGGGAACTTATCTGGGGGAAGACAAGGAAAGATGAAAGTGCAATTGAAATCACACTATAAACATTTAATAATAGATGAAAACAAGCACAGTTCACACAACCATTTTTCTAACGAACGTTTAGGTGCTATGAACTCTTGTGATATCAATTTCAGCTTTATCTTTTAGGATGGGTAATTCTGTCGTTTCATGCACGTCTCTTCACACAATACCATACACTTGTCGGATTTTCCTTGGGCAGTCCGTGAATTATTTTATTCGTTCATGAAAAGTTAAAATAATATGTGTGGGTTACAATTATTCCATGAAAAAAAATTCCAACCTGAAAAATCATTGTGAAGAAAGCAGTGAAGAAAAAGTTGTTAGCCATACAGAAAAAGAAGGAGCGTGCCAAAATAAATCGTTGCGGGTCGTTTGCCGGTGTCAGGTGAGTATAATTATTATTGTCGGAACTGTTTTATTGAGGAAAGCACGTGGTTATATTTGGCATGTCATGTGGCATAAGGCATACGGTTACCTATTAAATGGGTGACTCAGTCCCATTGATGGGGAGCCAACGTATGTTATATTTTATATAATTTTTCCATTGCAAAGAGAAACAATTGGCTGACTGCTCCTGCAGCACCCAAACATTGCAAAGCCACAAGTCTTTTTGCGAGATTAAAAAAGCACCTGCGTGGTCGGAATTGAGTGCAAAGGATTCCGTGGTTGAATAGCATCAAAAGAAATGAGATAGACAAGGATTTGTATATATACTCAACAAAAAATATCACACAACTAGTAAGTTCAATTTGGATCACAGAAATATTAATCACATTGACTACTCGTGGGTGACACGTTCATAGCGGCAAAAATGATTCAGAACAAGGAAAAAGACATCTATGCTTAAAGCTTCTTTTCGACTAAGTTTGCAGACTCTTAGACGCAAATACAAAAAGACAAAGATCCTGAAAACAATTCCATAGAAATTTGCTAAACTTTCCATTGAGCTGGGGTTACACAAAAATAATACAACTGCGATAAAAAGTACGTTTCGTGCAGAATTTCATTGTTCATTCAGTAAAAAAATAACATCCACATCCGTCAAGGATTGTCTAAGTTATAGTGATTATTCTGGGCCAAGCTTCAAAAACTAATGAAATTTCTATTTTGAACTTGCGCAGAAATACCGCCATAACTTGGCCAATAACTGGCGGATGTAGGTGGAGCTTGTTTTACTGGAACTGCAATAAAATTCTGCATAGAATAGTTTTTCTTGCCTCATTTTTATTAATTCTATAGGCTAGACCGCAGCAATGTGGGAACATTGAGTAAATGTCTGTAAAATCATATTAAAAAGTATAAATTATTCAGTTGTAAGAGTCCAATCTAAGATTCCGCGCATTTAGTCGAAAACAATCCTTCAGCGTTGGTATGAATCCATATGAATTTAATCGTGGAAAAAATAGCATTTCCTATAAACTACACGTATAAACGAGCTTGCAAATGCAAGGAGCATCTCCCTGCATGGCTCGGATGCTGGTTCTTCCCTCTCCCGTCCGATGGTTTATTCTTATGAATGACGCTGAGAACCACAGAATACTGGCCTATGCCTACACACACAGAGATGATTGCCGGAGCGAAGCATTGATTTTTCGGGGATTCACATCCCGGTTTTTCAAACAGGGGCTTTTTTCAATTCTTTTTTGGTTGTTTAGAAAAGGAATCTGTTGCCGGAAGTCGTGCTGGCTACAAAGTTATTTTAAACCGAACATGTGCTTCCTTTGTAGGTACCAGTGCCGGGGAAGGGAGGGAAGTGATAAACAATGGAGCTGTGGCGAAGAATAACTCTTCTTGCCATTGGACTCGTGGAAGCTGTTCTCTTCAGTGGGATCGTCTTTGGATGGGCCAATTTACTTTATATTCTCCAAGAAGAAGGAGTCTACAGGTAAACGAACCCTCGCACATTCCCTTTTTAGAACCGATAAAATCCGGATTGGGACAATTACAATGAGGAAGGGCATTTGATTTCTAAAAATAACTTTGGGTTTTCAGATAGTGCGTATGCATTCTATGCTTTATGTCTCAATTCAAAGAATTTATGATGTATTTTTTCCAACAATGTTTTCATTTTTGAAAATTGTTTTTAAGAAAAAAACGAGGGTAAAGGAATAAAGGTTACTGTAAAACACTTAGATTGTTTGAAATTTGTCTTTGTTGGGAATCAGATACAATGGTACATGTACTGCTGTGGTAATATAATATCAAGACAAAATTCAAGGTTGCACTGGAAAATCCATGAAAAAAATTAAGACATCAGCTACAACTTTCCCTTTCCGTAACCATTCAACAGGCACGAGCCGTATCTCTCCGAAACACCCGCGCATCGCCGCAGAACTTGCGTGACAAAGTTTTAAAAAAACTGCAATTTCCATTTTGATTCCACACACTACTGTAAATGTTTGCCCAGGAAGATTAATTGATCTCCGTGTCAAAAACGTTGAGACAGAATGCACCGTGACTTGTAAAGAAATCCCATGAAGCAGCCAGCCTAGCCTGTCGCGTCATTTGTATTCATAAATTCTTTTAAGCTGAGCACACACGAGTAAAAAAAGATGGGACGGAGACAAATAAGTAGAAAAAATGGAATATCAGCATAGTATTTTGCTGGGAGAAGTTACGATAGCTTACATTTTATCCGAGCAATGTTGATTGAATGAAAACAAAAGTTGGCCCGTTTAAAAAAATTTCTCCCTGATGATTAATGATACATTTAAAATTCGGAAAATAAATATGTATCCGATCATTTCCAGTCACTTGTGCGACATTCCCCTGAAGACGTACAAGCAAAATATTAGCACACAATTTGAACGGATATCGCCGACGAATGCCTCCATATTTGGGGACAAGGAAGCGATGACGCAGGTAAGCCCACAAACAAATTATATTTACTCTCCCGAAAAAGTCCTCAACGTCGTAAAATCATATTTGGTAATATTGAAAAAAAATCGGCAAAGCAAAAATGTCTTTATTGAAACGGTCTATTAAAGAACCAGAGCAAACAGCTCAGTGAACCCTAAACTTATGGGCTTTTGTATGCACCCAAAAACATGCATTCCTATATACATACGTGCATATGTGTACGTCGCCGTCTAGCCATTACAGTCCTGCATTCAATGGATTTTTGGATTATTGTTTTATTAAATTGTGCGTGTACTACATGCGTAAAAACAAGACATAAAATGTAGAAAAGTACAAATCTCCGGAAGCGAAAGCCTACAGAAAGAAACGGAGATCATTTGGACCGCTCTGATTTTTAGAGGGCTATAAATTTCTTACAGTTGCATGTACTCAACTATTTGTGAACTTTACTGGATTTTTTTTGTGTGTGCGGGGATTGTTTCAACAGGAACCACTTTTGATGGACGAGCTGGATGAAGGAACACCAGTGATGAAATGTGCCCTGCAAGCCAACAGATTCACTTTGATCTACACCGTCGCTGCCACCATGTATGGTCTCACATCGGTTTTTATCGGCTTTTCCTTGGATCACTTTGGACTCTGGGCCACCCGTATCTCCGGAAGGTTAGCCGGATGCCTTTTACTATAGGCAGTTTGGATTTTTATAATCAATATAAGCATCATTTTTTATTGTGCACAAACTGCAAGCACAACGGTCCTTTTTAATAAAAATGCCACAAAAATTCTTACTTCTTGCAGTGTAATGACTGTCGTGGGATTCTTTTGCCTTGTTTTCACCTCAAAAGGTAGCGTTTTTATTATTAATTTGCTCATGTTTATGCGTCCCCCCTCCGTCGTTTCACTCCTTTTTCACAGCTGAAATGAGCTTTTTGTCCAGGTGAAATGATCTGTATTTATATGTAAAAAAAATGCTATTTGATTGTTTATTAGAAATTCCGTGGCTTCTGTGGCCAGCTCTTAACTTGGTGGCATTGGGGACGAACCAGCTGAAGCTTTGTGTCTTCCAATTCACCAATCTGTGGCCTGCCAGGAAATCCACGATTCTCTTTGCATACGGTGCTGGATTTTCTATTTCCGCAACCATTTTTACCCCCCTTCAGGTCGATTACCAAAAGCTTATGTTATGATACGAAATACACCTGGGCTTCCATCCCCAAAGAGGGGGAAAGATGCGTAATGACAACGGACGTCTATTGTGTCATCAATTTGCAGTACATCTACGATTTGGGAGTGTCCTACAAATGCATCATCCTCCCTTTAGCCTGCCTGTCCGTCCTCACATTGCCAGTGACCTTCCTAATGCCCATGATGCACGTGAAGGAGCATGTTGACAAGGAGGACAATGAGGAAGGGAAAGGGAAATCCAAGGGAAAGTCCAGCAAAGAAATCCTCCCTCTCAACAGAGACTGTGATGAAATCCGAAAGAATAGTACGGAGTGTTTTTGTGTGGTTTTTTGAATTTAATCTAAAGTAATTGAAGCTTTAATTTGCCTTCTGTATTTTTTAAAATTCTGTATGAATATATGTAATTCTTCCATTTAAAATGTAGATGTGGACGAGAAGCCGTTGAATGGGTCAGCGAAGCCAAATATGGTGGAGAAAGAAATTTTAAAAAGTCCAGAGATTCCTTTGAGCTCCTCCATTCTCACCATTTCCGCTCTTCTCCATTTATTCTGGCATTTCGTGAACATGTTCATGATACTCTTCTACTCCCTCTCATTCAACGCTTGGGTCTACAAAGCCACGGATGATAGCCGGGAAGGTGAGTTGCCGGATTTGGTTTATTTGATTAATTGTAATTGATTTAGTATCGTTTCATTGTATTGGAAATGGTATTGACAAATGCATCAACATTTTTTAACAGTGGCCCATTACACGCAAATCATGGGGATTTGCCAATTGATTGGTCCCCTATTTACCCCGGTCACGGGCTTGTTCACGGATCTTCGGATCAACAAAGCTCAACAACGTAAAAGGATGATTTTCTTGGTCTTTCAAAGAATTATTCCAGTTGTTGTAAAACTGGTAGTACGATTAGTCTGTTTATTTATATTAGATTCGGATCCCGTCACAAAACTAGCCACTACGATTCAAGCCCCCGCTTTTGGAACGATGACAGCCACTATATTTCTCATGGCTCTCATGACTTGCAAACTGTTTGTGACCAAACCCGCTATCTACTCTTCCATGTTCCTTGTCGCCATCTGCAGGCCATTGGTGCACTCCAGCTGTGTTTCATACGTACGTTTGAGGTATGTCAAATTTTTTTTTTATTAAAGTCTTTGTTGCTTAATTTCTCTGGATTAACTTTCACCCGAATTTCGGAGTCACAGGCTGACTTTCGGCCATCTAATAAATATCTATTTTTTCTGATTAATTATTGCTGCACAGGTTCCCAGCTGAGCATTTCAATCGCCTTTACGGGATTTTTACCACGACCGTGGCAGCTGTGATGTTTGTTCAGTATCCCATCTTTATTTGGATGTTCTCGTCGGACAACAATTACCAAACGGTTAGCCCCTTTTTACTAGTCTTTTACTTGTTTTTTGGGGAATGACTGAATGGGAGTAAAAATAATAGTAATAAAATTAAATGGAAAGTTTCATTATTATAATTAATAATTATACATACATGTATTTTGAATAATCGTTTACATCATAATTAATAACCAATTCTGCAGGCTAGTGTGGCCTTAATGGTTGGATTGTTGATCTCACTGGTGAGTCCAGGACACATGTTCATGCAGAAAGTGGCACGCTTTTATGCCCAGCGTCAAATTACGCTTATTGAGTCCAGGAAAAAGGTATCGTTGACTCAAGGAGAGATATGAATATCCGTACCTTTGTTTTTTTTAAATCTTTTGAGAGCAATGATGTGATGAAATTCAATATGGAAGACCGAGACTCTGAGGCCAGGTGGTTTTGGTATTTATAAATTATGTCCATCAATACATTAATAAAATAATCATGCTTTTTTACTAACTGCCAATCTCACTCAAGATACGAGGAGGTATGCATTTTTAATCAGATGATGAATGAACGTGTAATTTATTGGTAAATACTAAAGTCCGGTAGATTTTTTTACCATGAATCAAAATGATTAATTTGGAAATAAACTTTGATCATGGAAACTTGTTCTTACGACTTGCCTCCATGAATATTCAGCTTGCATACGCACGATAAATGGATTCTTTATTCTTTAACTGTGATGTACATTATAAATTTGCATGAAGAGTAGAACTGTAGAGAAATACAAATGTATATAGAGACAAGAGAAATGTCGTAGGTCACCCTCGTAGGAGTGAAAGTAAAATAAAATATTGAAACTAAGTCCCACGCCCCGTCTTTGACCCGCCGCTAGCAAGGCACATGACAATTCCTGCGCCTCTTCATCTTCCTCGGACACTTTTTCCCATTATTTTGAGGCTCGGCCACGATTGTCCTGATGCGAACCATTGTACCTTGTCCACAAGACACGCTGCAAGGTGACCACGGAGACCATTCCGAGGTCACGCAATCCACTTTTTTGGGCACAATCTCCTCATTTTCCGGCTCAATCACGGGATTGTCTTCGGGTGGGGAAGGTCCGACATCCTCGGATTTGGTCTCGTTCGTCAAATCTTCGCCGGGAAAAAGTCGCATGTTCGCTTTGTTCCGACTCTGAGCCAGGGAAGTCTCGGAGGTATTACCTCCTAGGCCGGGCGTCAGAAATCCGCACACCTGAAGACATTCCTCCTCAGTTACAAAGCGGTTTCTGTTCCCTTTGCAGCCCCCATACACGAAATTGACGCACATTCCCTTCTCCAGTATGAAGCTAAAGCTCGGCTTATAGGCTCGGCAGGGACCTGGCTCCGGGGGCAGAATGCAGATTTCTTTAGCCTCAGTCATACTAATTTGACAATCCATCCCAGAATTCCCAACACATTCCAGCTTCTCCAGAGTCTGGATATTGTGACATTTCCTTGGAACATTGTCGGTCAAGAAAACTCGGGAGCGCATCCGGAAGCCTTTCCCACAGGTGACGCTGCAGGGACTCCACTCACTCCAGGGCGTCAGAATACATTCAGGATCCAGCTTCAGAAGAGAAATAGGGATAATATTATTGTGTGCGTTAATAGTTAATTAATTCATAATTAATCTTAACAAGCCTTGCCTTATATTTTGTAGACATTTGTGGAGAAAGTATAGGAAATAGAACTTACTTCAATTCGATTGAGCTCACATTCCTCCTGGACTCCCACGCAGGACTTGCTTTGTCGTGTCTCCAGGTTACACTTCTTCCGGCCCATGCTGTTTTTGTATGTCCTTGACCTTGTCTGCACTCCTTTGCTGCACGTGACAGAGCAGGGAGACCAGTCGGACCACTCGGACACGGCACATACGCTATCGAGCTCTTCAATTTGATCAGCACTGGGTAATAATGAGGAGTTTTTAAATCCCTTCCGTTCAATTTATACTTATTCAAAGGAATTTTTGGTTTCACTATTTTAGTTTGTTGTGTTTTTTGCATGTCTTTGCCCTTACTCATTGTCACAAATTGGAGTGAGTCCCAGGCACATTTCCTTCTCCACCAATTGTCGGTCACAGCTGCTCATGGAGGCTTTGGTTGGCGTGACATAGCCACGTTTCCTCATCCGTAAACCTTTCCCACATGCCACACTGCAATCACTCCAAGCGGTCCAGTCCGCGACAGCACATTCCGCTGATGAAAGTTGACCAAAAGAGGAAATTGGGTTTAATTTTTTTTTAAATTCTGAGACTTCTTTTTAAAAAAAGCATCGTGCCAAAAATGTATCAAAAAGCAAATTACGCCTGCCGGCATCCTGCGTGTTTTCGGCTATAACGACTTCATGACTCGTGTCCGTGGCATTATCATCTTCACATTGTTTGGGGTAAACTTTCTGTCTTCGGACGTGGACTTTGGCAAAGGGTTTCATTTGTTTCCCCGAAGGGTCATAGAAAGGCGAGCGGGGATCGTCTGGGTCTGACGTGGTGATGGCCCTGATTTTCCCTCTGGGATCTTGCGGAGAGTTTGGTGACTGTAACAAGCAAAAGGCTCGTGAGAAGATGTTCATTTAGTTAGGCCAGAAGATATTCATTTCAGGGTGAGGAGTGATACCATATAAGTTATTCCTGAATCCGTTCCAGCATCATACGGGTACAGGTCAAAACTGGCTTCATCCAGCCAACTGCAGTTGGTCATGCAAAGTTCGAGGCCGGAGAGTCCCACAATCCAATCCGGGGACGGCCCAATCATTGTCACAAGGGACATCAAATGGTGACTTTTATCCACTCGGAATGCCGCCGAGGTCTTCCCTTGTTCATTTGGATGCCATAAGCCTCTAGCTTTAATTATGGTATTAATGGATTTGCTCTACAATTTTTGTCATAAATCTGTGTGTTACAATTGGCTCTATTATGCTGAATGGAAAGTAAATATTGAAAATAAAAGATGTTTTCAGCTGGGAAAAAAAATATAATTAGGAAAGTGAGATTTACATGGGCTTTCAACTCATTTTCCAAGTGTCGCGTTGCACCCCATTCTGCAACTTGACGAATCCCTTCCGTTGCTTCCTTGCCCACTTGCCACACGCTGAAATCCTTCGAATGTGACGCACCAATAATGTCACTGAAATGCAGTAACCATTCATTTTCAGGAAAATCCTTGGGATGTGTCTCTTTTGACCATAAACCCTCGAAAACAACCTAAATGAAACCATACCAATTCCTCAAAAGCTATAGATCATCACATACTTTTGGTCAATTGTAGAGAGACAATAGGGTTTATAAGAATGTGTTAGTGCAGGTTTTAAAACAAATGATTTACTGAAATCAGGCAATGACATACTAGATACTACCATTCTTAATATGTTACTACAATATCTTTGCAGATACCTTCTCCATCAATTTCACTGCTATTAAAATCCAGAAAAATAAACATATTTTACTGTGATCATTTCTTATGAAAACTTGCATTGAAAAGCTAGCAAAAAATATAAAAGCGTCATTGCCTGCTAGGAATACAAAAATTTTATCTTGAATGCCAAAGTTCAAATGGAGGCACTTGTATTTATGTATGTGTGTACTTCAACTTGACATCAAGAGGTACAAATGTGGAATTTAGATGTGTCGATAGTGTTGGATATAAAAAAAAATGTCCAGACGTGAAAGGCGAAAATTGCAGACACTTTCCGCGAATACTAACCTCATATTTAGCATCATCGCATGCACAGCATTTCACTTCTTCAGTGACTTCCGGTGCTCCCGTTATGCGTCCCTCCTGATAAGCCAGTGCAGCTTTCCGATCTTGCTCCGCAAAGAAAGAAATGGCTCCATCCTTCTCTGGCATGGCCGTTGGAGTTTTTGATGTGGCTGGGGCTGGCGCATCTGGACAGAGAGTTTTCGTCAGCCGTCCATCGTCCATGTACCAAATGTGGGGTCTCTCCACTAAAGTTACCCTGCAAACATGTGTTACAAATATTATTATGTTAATATTCAGTTTCCATTCTATGATGAACAGGGCAATGTGTCCATTGTGCCATATAAGATTAATTATAGGACGAACTCGCACATACAAACATTGTGTATACATCTCAATCCCAAAAGCAGTTCATGCTGTTTGTCACATTATTATTTATTAGGAGTAATTACAAGAAACGAATAACATTGTAGCGATTACAGTGTATAAGAAAAAAACATTGGAGATGCTTTTGCGTAGGGCTCTACTCACATCTATATTACGGTTCACTTTTAATCTCGTGGAATAATACTGGAAAGTCATTGTAGTCATATAAAAGTGTTTGTAATAACTTTAAAGGTCACAAGATTAGTGTACATCCACAGTACATAATTGTATTTCACGAAAGAGTCTTTTTATTAGTATGTAACATAATTATATGGCCGAATACTGGCGATTACAGAATTCTGTAGTCCACTGGATATAAATACGCAAAGGAACTACATTCTTTGAATCCATCTCTATACACAGTAGTGGAACGATTGGAATAAAAAGTTGGAAGATGACTTTAATGCTCGGCAATGGCGGACGCATCTGCCATTGAAACTCATTAATTATTATTTGAGGTCGGCTTTGATAGCACTTGAGAGTCTTTTACTTGCAACTTCCATAACTGGTCTATTACGACATATGTACAGAAACGAGGGAACCATTGGACATCCGTTTTCTTGACATTAGCACGACAATACATAATAATGCGATGTCATTAAAACAAACTCCCTGAGTTAACTTGTAAGTAAAAATCCGTCTCATGTACTTCGCCCCCTGGAAAGGCGATGGGAGCAAGCAGAGAAGGAAAATGTAATTTATTTTTGAAAATAATTTTGCGAAAATCTTTTTTATAATTGATATTACTAGCCTTTTTATAATTGATATTAATAACCTTCGTATGTCTGTAGCACGAACTACAGTAACAAAGAAGAGTCGAGATAAACGATTTGAATGCATATTATGTTCACAATGAAGGACATGTCATGAAAATGAGCGCCATTTTCTTACTTGAACGTGATGCAGCTTGCCACCAAGACGGACGGAGCCGTCCAAAGGACGGAGATTTCGGACTTGGGAGACAAATTTTGACTGGTAACGGCATCCGGGCAAAAGTCACTGTAGCGTGACTGACTGTCATCCATAATATGAAATATGCCCGTTGTAATCAAGCCACTATGACCCATCATGGCTTGCTTCATCGACTCGGCCACGAGTAAAAATTCCGTGAATTTTTGGGTACTGTATCGTGTTTTAAGTCCATGTACTGTAACTGGAGATTACAAAAAAAAAAAGGATTCCTTTATTTCCTTATGCAAACTTAAAATCAAATAAAGAGTTTACAAACACCGGCAGATGCTTACCAGTGTAGACCTCATTGGGGACATAAATGCCCTTGTCCGCCATTGGCCCCACTATATTCACCTGAAAGCCGCCATCTCCATCGGCTTTGGACACAGTGTACCCTTCGGGGTTCCTATTCTCACAAATTAATTGCTGACCGTGGACTGCAATGGAAAACAGGAGAAAATAGTGAAGCACAATTAAATTTTTTCCCATTCTGAGTCAGTTCCGGTGGGATTGGAGGGTGGGAAACTTTTAGGAGCTCATATGACTGAGCTATTCCAAAGTCACTGGTAGGATTTGGTGGATGAAATTCCCTCTCTCACTGTACACTGAATGTGATCTACAATCAGTGCTTTGGAAGATGAATTCCGTTGGTGGTTCTGAAACGCAGAAGGCGCGTGGAGGACTAAAAAGTCATGTTATTTTTAATGTCACAGCCATACATTTACATCTGTCCCCATCAAGCTCTCCAGAAAGACAAATCCTTGTTACAGTCTAATAAGACTGTTAATTGAACACTTGTAGCAGTCCAACTCGTACAGCTTCAGAATAGATTGAGCGTCTAAAGTCAAACGTATGCGCATGTATGTAAGACAAAGTCCCACTGATTTCGTCTCTGTAGTACAGTGTCATTCCAGCACCAACAAAGCTACAGATATACATACATTCCAACTGCTTTTCGAAGTTCAGCAGTTCCTTCATTTCAGCAATTTTCTAGCCAACATTTTTCATTAAATAAGTGACGTGACGTGAGACGCGGGAAACTGTTTTTTGACCCTTCATTGTGATTGAATGTGTGCATGGTACACATGTGGAAGTGTTGCTTCCAACCCCTGCAATCCCACGGGGTGAATTTATATAGCAAGAGGATATATTAATAAAATTCTACGTGCACTCGCAAATTAACCCTTTAGAAGTCAAATTCGAGTTCTCTGGAAAGTTCCAGTACATTTAAACGTCCTTCCACAAGCTTATGTGAGTATGGAATGATATACAAATGTCCTAGCGCAATATTAGATTCGAGTGACTTTGACGTCCCACTGAATTAAATTCACAAATGAGATTCGGAAATTGTACAATTAAAGCTGTTACATGGACCCAATTTTACACGTTTTTTCCTTTGTTTGTGAATGTGCAGGCTTGTCTGGAATGCTCATGACTTCCTACAATGAGAGTGTTGTTGATGTTTATTTGCAATGGTTTTTCACATGAACGAAAGCAAGCAGCGGCTCCATCTGGCATTATCCCCTGGCTTTCATATTTATGATACTGTATGTTCAAGCATAGTATCGATGGTGTATTACATTCATCATTCTTCTCTGGTTCTTGCTTCCAAATTAAATGCTTAGCAAATAAAAAAATATGTATCTAAATTCATACAACATTTGTATAATTATAACGGCACTAAACTGCATTGCCATTTTACGAACAAAAAATCCGAAATCCTTCCCTTAATTCGACTTATCCCGAGCTCATTACGGTGCTGTCGGTCCATAACGGAATATATGGCTTAGTACAAATGTAAACTGTGACTCGAATTGATTACATTTGTAAACAACACAAAAGTCAACATCATACCTGCATGCAGTGCATGCAGATATCAATAAATTCCGAAGTCATCTGTATTTGACCTGAGACTTGCAAGGCAGTTTGGACACTACAAACTTTGACTTATTTAGCACAGTTACTTACTATGTGATCTATGAAAGAGCGAAACGTTAGACACAATGAAAACAGAAGTTGCACAGGGTGAACGTCTTTGATTATGATCCATTGATACATATTATTTAATTCCCGTAAAATCGGGTGTTCCTCACAGCCCCATACTACGGCATGTATAATAATAGATTTGTGTATAAAACTGTAAATCTCACTTAGGTATTTGTCCAAACAAGGCAGGTAAATTTCAACATTGTTAATCGAATGTGGTAATACATTGTACGATAAGTCCATAACATCTTCACCGGTAATCTTTTGGTAAATAATAGAAATGATTTTGACATAACCTGAGAGACACTCCCCTCAGTCATCCCTTTAAAAGCTTGTAATAAAAAATGTCTTTGTAAACACAATTTATGTTTTTATAATCTTCCTGACGTGAGCACGTATTTATAACACATAATTATGTGTTCAAAGCTTAAGATTTATCGCATTATTTTTTCCGACCGTACCGGTAGATGCGTATGTGTTTGTCCAAGATGTTTTATGTCAGCGTCAGCTAAGATTTTTCCTTTATCGTGACATTTGTAATATGGAAGATGCAATTTGTTTGCTTTCCATGCATCCAACTGTGTAAAATGACAGTGATTGAACCCTCATAAATAATTGTTGACGCTCCTCCAAATGTGTCAATTCTTGATGAAATGTGTTATTTAGCAGTGATCTTTGCTTCATATGAGAAATATAATTAAATGTGATTCATAAGATACTCACTGGCTCACCATAATATAATGTTGACTCCTGGTGATGACAAAGAAAAGTAACATGATTATTTATGACTCAATGAGAAACCTTGACATGATGCTGCACAGGCAGAGTCTTAAGGTTTACATTGCAAGTAACTTCACGCTGAAAATCAACAAACCACACAGAGATTCATTTGCTCATTTTTTATTTTTAATCCTTATCTCGACCAAGAATTCAAGATATACCCTTCTCACAGCAAATTATCGAACCATTCAATATGCCAACTTCTGCTTGGCTAATAATAATTCTTCTCCGGTAATATACTTCCTGATTGGTTTATCCTTTATTAAATTATTATTGGAATTATTGGTCATTGGTACTTTGAACCCAGAAACAGTGCAAAGGTGACACCAGAGTTATTAGAGGCCTTCCATTGCCATTTATATAATTACTCATTACATTATCTCTGCAATTAATCCTATGAACGGCTCAAGAACACAAATTAATTCTCGCTTCAAATTTCAATTCGTACGTCTTTAGGGCCATTCCAGTGCTCTGGTATTTAGCTGGGACCATTAAGAGGGAAATTCGTAGAAGTGAACCGGACTCTAGAGTATTATTGGGGTCTTTAGAGAAGTGATTATACGAAGATTTTAAGTTCTTTTCGCTCATTTATGAGACGAGGTCAGAATACAGAACTTTCATTCATCTGAAGTAAGTTGTGAAAACGTTTTTTTTCCTCTCCATAAACGTTCCATAAAGCTTCATCCGGCCTTCGATGTGAGAAGAATGTCATTTTTATTATTTGTTTACATAGAAATGGCTTCACAATGTTAAAGGTTCTCAGAGGCATTCGTGAGGTGGATAAATTTATAAAAATAAAATGTACAGGAGAGCCATTGTATTGTAATTGACTTGCTTGATATTAGTGGTCGAATAACCCTTTGCTTCCTTTGCCCTGGGCCCGGTGGCATGTACAGACTATATTCATCCTTTCCTACAAAGCAGCGGGAGATTTCTGGCGGAAACTTCTTTCTTTCTTTCGTAGATTCTCTCATGTATAGAGATTCCTCAAATCTTCCTCTATCCTCTCATTACTTTTTTTTAGCTTAAACTTTTTTGTATGTTTCTGTCTTTGTTTACTGTCGCATTTAACTTACAATTCCTATTCCTGGAACGTTGTCGGCGTGGGTGAGAGCGTCCCACGAAAGAGCTTGGAATGAAACATTGAAAAAAACATTGCGTGCGTTTAGGAGGAGCAATTATATTTTTTACAGTATATAGAAAATAGAGATTGGTATCGTGTAAACAGGCAAGTAATTTTTTATTTTTGCAGGGAGGAATTCCAGTATCTTCCCCATGCCACCAAGTATTCTCAATTTGTTTTGATTGAGTCAAATTATTCGCTACAATTTGAAAATTTGTTGCTGAATAATTTCCTTTCGCAACTTGGCACGTTGGCAGATTTTCTGACGTTTCTTCACGAAATATCTTTACACGTACGCAGACTCCAGAGCAAAAAAAAGCAGCAAATTTCCTGCCAATGACTCGAGCTAATATTTGAGTTGTAACAAATAATGAATGAGCAATTTTAGAGAATCTTTTGTAAATATAAACACAGGAAATAATGAGAGGGAGTATAAGGATAAAATGCACTCCTCCGGATTAAATTGACTAGAGCGATCGGAGATGAAAGTCGCGTGATACACATATAGGAGGAAAGTTAAAGGCTGGGAATAATATCGTTATGATAGCTTCCAGAAGTTAACTGGGCCAATTTCAAGCACTTATTTCATACATAATTCCCGCAGAGAAAATATTCGTCTGTTTATAAGAACAGTGAGAAAGAAGTGTGGGAGTTTGTTCTAATTTTTTTGGAAATTACAGTTTATGGTGATGGCCAATTATCTTGCTCCCGCAATTTACGTGGTAACTAGTGGCCTGTGAAATTCTCAAGATCCACTGTGACTCATCATTGCTGAAAAAAAGTACAAAAAAAAAACTTGGAGTGTGGAGTAACCTGTTTACCCTGAAACCTGGTGTTGTACGATAAATGTGCCATTGATATCATTTGGAGATTCAAAACATTTATTTTTACGCCGTGGACAGCACTTGTACTGTAATAATCTCAGTGGGCAACGTAAATCAGTGAGGGACATTAAAGACTTCAATTAAGCTCTGATAAAAGACCAGTGAGAAGCCAAGTCATGCTTCTCCCATCTAAATTTTTACCCGTATTATTTTTCGGGAGTTTGTGTCAAGCCAACGGGATTTTCAGTGATCTGGCACCGAAGAACATTTTAAATATATTCCGAACCAAGACTGCAGTCAACCAGAAAGAAAATGAAATTATTAATGAAGTGAATCCTGACGCAGAGCTCACTGCGGTAAGAGCCTACTATGAGCATTTATTTGCTAGTCCTGAGAAATACAGCATTACATTTTAGTTTTCCCTCGCTCCACTAGGGATTCACTTGGGGTTAAATGAAATTGTTGACTTATTACAGCCCGAACTAATAGAAAAGTATGGATATCCGGCCGAATCTCACGAAGTGATCACGGAAGACGGGTATATTTTGACTTTGCACCGGATACCACACGGGAAGGATCAGAAGCCCGGGCCAAGACCTGTTGCTTTTGTCCAGCATGGTTTCTTCAGCTCGTCTGTCGATTGGCTTCTAAATAGGGTTGACAAAGCCATTCGTGAGCCTAGCATTTGATTTTTATTCTTTATTTCATAATTTATTTTATTGCTAAATAACACTGACAAAAACTGAAAAATTATGTAATCATTCCAGCCTATATGCTGGCAGACAGAGGGTACGACGTTTGGCTTGGAAATGCTCGAGGAAATTTTTATTCCAAAAGACACGTCAACATGACACCGGATGAATTTAAATTTTGGCAATTTAGGTAGTTAATACTGAATAATATTGTTGTCCTATTCTGAACGTATGAAATTTTATACATTTTTCCAAAATGTTTCCAAAGTATCTCCATTGAAAACTATTCAATATTATTCCATCACAGTTATGATGAAATGGGCATTTATGACCTCCCCGCTGTGATTGACTATGTTCTGGATACGTCTGGTAAACCAGACTTGTATTACATCGGACACTCGATGGGAGCAGCCATGTTCTTCGTGTGTTTATCTACGCATCCCGAGTACAACCAAAAAATCAGATTCATGGCTGGAATGGGACCGGCAGTGTATTTAAATCATATGAGAGGCCCTGCCAGATACTTGGCTCCGCTATCTTCTGTGGAAAAAGTCAGTCAAATTCTGACATTTTTCTTTCGCCTTGTTTACGTTCGTTCAAGCTTATTTAATGGCCAAAATCACATTTAATGGAATGGACGAAATGTATTGTTATTTTTTTTAGATCATTTTCGACTTGCTCGGCCACGGTGAAGTACTGCCAAATTATGTTGTCAAGTATATCAACACTTACGCACCAGAGTTTTGTACGCCGGAAATGAGAATTGAGGCGCTTTGCGAAAATTTCTTTTTCCTACTCGCAGGATATGACCCTGCTCAATCCAACAAGGTTAGATCATCATTTTCATTAGCCCAAGTGTTGGTTGTCTTAATATGTGTTTTATATTTAAATGGTTAAACATGATTTGCAAACGTTCTTTCAATGTCTTTGAACGCGTTTAGACTGAAATTCCAGTGATTCTTGCTCACACTCCTACCACTTCTTCCACAAAGACTTTGATTCATTTCCTACAAGCCATCCGAAGTGGGAAGTTCCGCAAATATGATTACGGAAGTTTCAGGAATAAATTAATTTATGGTCAATGGTCACCGCCCAAGTACGACCTGTCCAAAGTGAAAGTTCCTATTGCTTTATACCATGCTCAGAATGACTTACTCGTTGACACAAAGGTAAAGCTTGTAATTCACGGAGACAAGTACAAGTAACAATTTTTTCCGGATGGGCTAATGCAATTTGTTTTATTTTAACATTTAACAATAAAGGATGTCGCAAGATTAGCCGGTGATTTACCATCCTTGGTGGGAAGCTACGAAGTCAACTTCACGGAGTTTAACCACATTGACTTCATCTTTGCTGTCGACGTTGATAAGTTCGTCAACATACCACTTCTCAACCTAATGGAGACGTATTAAGAGATCAAGACTTTGAAGAAGTATTTTTGATTTTGATTTCTATTAAAACTGCAGGATTTCTTATTGTCACTAAAATAGCGACGCTGTCAGAACTCAAAAATTGCTGAATGTATTCCTTTCCGACAGACTATGCTAGTTTGAAGTGATGTTATTTCCTTTGTATCTTCTTTTAGTTTTCATTTTGTATGTACGGCTGTAAAAACATTAATATGCGTAATTAGTAATTATTGTTAGCTGGACTTGGGGACGTTTTTAATCTAATGCTTTCTGTGAAAACTATGTGAATATTAGCTTGACTGGTCATACCCAGCTTTCAGTTCATCAGTACGCTAGTTGGTAGTAGTGGTGGTATCAATGCATAATGGTATCTATGCAGTGGTATCTATGCAGAATAAATTACTAATACTCCAAACTAAATGTTAAATTAACAACGTATAGGATTTATTGTAAAATTCTTTCCGTACGTCACAGTCCTGAATAAATATTTCCAAAGGTATGTAAAACCAAGGTGATAATTTTATTAGGACTTTGTCAACACTGACAACGAGTATAGAAAAATGTCTGCATATATGGGTATGCATCTTTAATCATATTCACAGATTTTTGAGTGTATGAAATGAACATGAACTGTGAACTCCTTCCCCATTCCTCTACCAGTTTGGCTGGGTCTACCAAGTCGAACGGTGCTTTTTCAAGTACACACAAGCTCCTTCTCTTTCTAGCCATTTGATCATATTTTCGTTAACTCTACAATTTTCAATAGTAATGTGATGTTTAGATACATCCCGAACACTCGCGGGAGACACAGGTACACTTCGTTCGTCGTAGAATGGGTCAAGGAATTTGCTTAAATATTCTCTTTTAACTACAAATTCTTCTGCTTTCGTTAAGTCTCGTAAACTACAAATAAGTTCTTCGTGTGCTTGTTTCCGTAGTAGACGTCGGTCACGGGTATCGTGAACAAGCTCTATTTCCGGAGTTTCCGCTGCATCTATAATTTGCGATTCCGGCTTCATGGGCACAACTGGTGAGTAGGCGTAAGAATTACTATTATCATCCTTTTCTGATACGCTAGAATTTGAAGAGATCACTTCTACCTCATCTTGGAATGGTCGTTTAACGGACTGAAGCCCTAAATTACTGTTCGAAAACGACAACTTTTGGCCATCTGAGCGACTTTTAGTGTCACTTGAATACCATCTGTCCATTGCTGTTTCTTCGTGATTTATCTCCATTTTAGGGGGCGACGTGGGGTGGTAAGGGAAATTATTCACCACAAGGTCTGTCATACCTTCTTCGTTCACGTCTGGTGACATTTGCTCCGAAACTGCTGGTAAGTTTTCTGCTGGCTGAGGTTGAGGCTGAGCATTTACATGTTTGGCAATATCATCCTCACCAGAAGAAGTACCGGACTTGGCTTTATGACTCGATTCATCACCAGATTTTTGGGAGTTCTGTTTGTCTCTTTGAGTCTTTGAAGATGACTTTGATTTACTACTTTTACTGTCGTGACGACTGGAAGACCTCTTTGATGAAGAAGAATGTTTGTTTTTATCATGAGTTTTTGAAGAACTAGAATGGGATCTTGAGGACTTCTCATGAGAGCTTGATGAGGATTTATGCTCCTTACTATCCTTGTGACTGTACTTAGAACTACTGCTTTTTTCATCCGATTTACCCTTATCTGAGGAACGACCACTCTCTTTAGAGCGACTAGTAGAAGAATGTCTGTGTGACGAACTTGAATGTGAGGAGCGATATTTGGAATCGCTTGATTTGGATGAATATTTCGACGACGAAGTGGATTCTTTTTTCCCCTTGTCCCGATCACGATCACCCTTGTCTTTATCACTGTGTGTTTTTTCCTTGTCCCTGCTGTGGTCCCTGTGCTTACTTTTACTTTTTGAAGAATGACTATGAGAACTAGAGCCTTTATCTCTGGTCGACGAGGTGCTGGATTTCTCCTTTTCAGAGGATTTTTTACTTCCTGATGAGGTCGAACGTTCTTTGCTTGTATCTTTGGTAGAAGAGCTCTTACTACTGGTTTCTTTCTTCTCGGGAATATTTTGGATGAACACGTTTTCCCCGACATCAGAAGAATCTGTGGACAGCAAGCATTCTTTTTCCGGTGGCTTAGCAAAACAGTTGCTGAAATCTGTTTTCTGGATGTCTTCACTCGTGTTATCAACCGGTTTGGAGCTTGAAGCTTCGTCTACTACTACAGCAGAAGCAGGAACAGGTATAGGATGAGGAGGCGATACAAATCCAATGGCTTCAAACGGTGGAGATTCTTCTTCGTCGTCTTCTTCCTCCATTTTCTCTTCGGGAGCTTGTTGTTCTGCTATTACTAGGTCGCCAGTCATTTCATCATCTTCTGTTTTTATCTCTTGAGTTGGTGAGTATGCCTCTTCGGGCCTGTATATATTTGAATCGACTTCTTCCACTTTCAGCTCTTCTTGAGTAGGTTTCAAGTCTTCCTCGTAATGACAAGAGTCTGTATCACATATCCAAGATAAACTTTTCCAATACCAAATACACCCAATCTTGCAACAATCACTCATACTTTATAATATTAAATATTGGTAAGTGGATATCTGAGTTATATAGTATACCAGTTGGTGGGTCAATATCCATCGGTTGCTCCCAACATTTTTGGTCTTCCTCTTCCGTTTCTATTTGTTCCAACTTTTCCTTCGGCTTCTGAACCCCCAAAAATTCATACACAGCATTTTCGATTACGGGGAAAAATGCTGGGTTAATCTTTGGGTCCACGGTTTGATTTACAATACGATCCACGCCTTTTTGGAAGTAGGAGGAACTAAGAAAAAAACATTATGACATAAACGAAAAGTGTAAATATTATTAACCGATGTTTTTTATGGAAACAGAACAGTTTCATAGGAGCAAGCTCAATTTAATTTTAAGAATATTTCCTAGTATTCTTAATATTACCGATTGTAGTAACGAAAAACATGGATAAATGATGGTTGCATGTACCTATCTTCAAAGAGTTCAAGATCTACATGAAATGTAATTTACGTAACCCGACTTACTCCATGATTTGCTTGCGCATTCCCTCCCGAACGTTAAACCGAACCAGCTTAGAAGACCAATGGACATTTTTCAAGTAATCGTCTACTTGCTGAACAACCCGTGAGTGAAGGTTTATGTAAGCCGACTGCAAATTATAATTTTAACAAGTTTTAAATACCAAAAGTGTGCAGAATAAAGATTTTACGAATAAAATATCCTCGTGCAATCCATTTGCAAAACTCGAACTGCAACTATTTAGGATTAGGATATGTCATCACTTCATGTACAAATGCTAATGGAAACACAAATTTTACCTTGGTGTCAACATCGGCAATACATTCCTTCCTGAATTGGTCGAAAATTCCACTAGCTTTCAATCGCTCAATGATTTGTGAATGCATTTTTCACGGAATCAACCGCTGAACACAAAGATACAATAGAATCCACCAGAAAGAAGTCACGTATAAGTGTCAACACATTTGATTTGAACTATTCTATTAACAACAATCTCAGATTCGCGGAATAGGGTTTTTTGCACATTAATAGCCATTCACTTTTAAACTCGGTTCTTTCACCCAGAACAATCCGTCGAAACAAAATACACAAAAGTTTCCCGTAATGAAACACCATAAACCATTGAACTATATATAGCGCTCCGGGTACAAAAATTCCCTAGCCAAAAAGATCAACAAATGAAAATCCGTTTCAGGAAAATTAATTTGTCAATCTATAAAACAACGATTCAGCCGTCCGGAGGGCATAGAAGCACGAAGAACTAATGAAACAACCACCGTCCTTGTCCTCCTTTGTTTTTCTTCGTCTTTAACCAATGAATCTGCTTCCGGCTACTATCCAAGACCAAGTCTTCATTAAATATATGTATTACACCCCCGCTTTGTCAATCTAATGACATACAAAGTCACCGCACTGCAGATATTAAAAAATCTCAAGTAATTGTCTTCTAGTCTTCTCCGTCATAGAATAACTTCTCAACACATCTTTCTCTCTGCTTCAATCTCTGTCACTGAAAAAGCAGAATCAAGAACCAAAAGAATCAAGGACCAAAGTAAACTTAACAATATTCATCGTATTTATATACATCAGTATTATTTCCCATCAAAACAACATTATTTTAAAGTAAGTACCTCCCAATTTCACCAACGACGATGAACGCCAGTGGAGAAAGACAAATCTATGGGCATCCCCGCCGTCAAATTACCCATCATCCAGTCGTCCTAACCGTTTGGAACACCTAGGAAATTCAGACTTCACCTGTAACTATATATATACGCACACAAAAATATCAACACAATTAAAAATTTTCTAATTTTCTCCCTCCATGAACAAATTTGGTCAGCAGACAATAGATCCACTCACATGACGGACGCCGCGTTTTTTAACCCTTTATTTTGTCTTTCAATTCAAATGAAATTAAATTCTCAGGGCCGAAGCGTGAATTGGCAGAAAAATCCTTTTGATTATATATATATGACTTCCGAGGAATAATAGTACGTATTACGATGGTTTATTATTATAACTTAAGCACTTGGGCGGAAAAACTAATAAAGAGACTGTGTGACTGATAGTAGACGTTTAGAAAAAAGGTTTACAACTTACCAAGGTTTGTGTTTTAAAAAGAGAGAAGTGAAGTGAGAGCGATCGTGAAGAGAAGAGGAGAAAGAGAGAGAGAGAGAGAAAATCTTTTTATCCTTGTGTCCCAAGCAAACCATATGACCTTCGTCTCAATGGGATTTTGTATGCGGCGTATGCTGTACGAACGCACATGTTCTCATTTGAAAGTGTGTGGAGGGAAAATTTGAAAAGTCCCAGCAAAAAGAGCCCCGTGAAATTAGTGGATAGAGCCAGATTGTGTGAGAGTAGGTCTGTTCAGTCTCTTGTGTGCATAGTGCATACACATTTTTCTGAGAAGGGAGAAAAAAAAAGATTTTTTAGTATTAAGCTCATCTTCGACCTCGACGGCATATATAATATTCAGAAAAAAAGACAACGTGTGCCATGTATTGTTACAATTCCTCTTCGTCTCCCTAAAACTATCTACAAATTCGTATTTAATCTGTTTTTTTTTAGGAGAGGAAAAAAGGAAAAATACAAGGAAATATAAATGTGCACATTCGGGGTGGACGGTGACCAGCGACACGAGTGTGAACAGTGCAAATCCCGGAAAAGGCCACATTTAACAAGGACGTGCCTTGGGTGGTGGTAGTTGTATAATTATAAGTTTTGTGTCCATTTTAGGGTTTGGGATTTCCTTATATCTCTCAAGGTTCCTTCAGGACAAAAATCAGTCATCACGGATCCTAAGAAACCCGAGCCTGAAGGCCGCCTCGCTAACACCATGGATTTCGACGAGTACGAGTCTTTACCGGCGACTTCCACTGTATTAACACACATGTCAGCGGGTGCCATGGCCGGGATGATGGAGCATTGTGTCATGTATCCCGTGGATTCAGTCAAGGTGAGGCAAAAAAAAAGGACACTTTCATTTTTCGAAGAATTTGGTATTTGTTTATGCTTAGTAATAAAGGTCGGATGAGGGGTAAATATAATGAGTATCATCATTGACCCGAACCAATTCCAATCAGGTTAGTGCCCTGAGGCGTCACGTGGTGGTTGTGCGGGTGTGTTTTTTGTATGCTGTCCAAGTTCCTGTCTTTTGTCGACTTGAAAAAAAATTGTTTATAATGTATACATATTTAAATAGATGTGTAGTGGTTCATAACCCATAATAGGATACGATTCCAAGTCGTCGTGTTGTTTTGTCATAGAAAGTCAAAATATAACTTTTCCAGAAAGTTGAGGCTTTACTTGGCACATGTTGACACAATAATGATTTGTACTATTGACTCATTCCTTAGACAAGAATGCAAAGTTTGAAGCCTCCTCCTGATGGGCCTTATAATAGTGTCTATGGATCCCTCCGTCGCATGATGACCACAGAAGGAATGTTCCGACCTATGAGGGGTATGAGTGCCGTCGTTTTTGGTGCTGCACCTGCTCACGCCCTTTACTTTTCAGTTTACGAACGCATTAAAGAATCCCTGGTGTCGAGGACCTCATCTCATTACAATCATCTTACCTATGGTATGTCGTCGCCAAAGAGTCTTCATGCAGAACTTGTTGATGTTTAAATACTCTTTGTGCATGTCGCTATAGAAATCCGTGCCCATGCTGCGCTTATTTCCAGCAGTAATTGATTCTGCTTCACAGGGTTATTGGGACCTTAATTAACCTTACTCTAGAAACAACATATACTCGATTTTAAACCAGGGGAATTTAATTTGTTTTTTAATATGTGCGCGGCTGCCCTATTTGACTCCTCAAAAAGTTCTCACGACATTCTTATTTGTTTAACTGTCTCCAGCGTTTGGAATTATTTAGAAGATATTGTGATAAATGGACACATTTTAGTGTGTAAATTAATTATCACTAAGAAGTCTACATACGTATATTAACGATGTTGTTTACAGGTATTTATTTATAATGAAATAAGTATTGTACCGTTTTTGCCTGTACAATTCTAAACTTGCACTAATGTTTTAGTTGTAGATACCATTTGCATTTGCGACTTGAGATTTAATGTATGTATGTAAGCTGAGCTACATACTATTTTGAACTATTGAGTCTAATTATTTTGGTTATATGAATGTGCAAAAGACATTTGATCTTAAATTGGCACGGAGTTTTAAAATAAATTATTCGCAAATGTAAACAAGTAGCAAACCCTATGTAATTTGTGATCGAAGAAAAAGCTTAGATTAAACAATATGTATCTAGATGTTTTGAAGAAAATATTTGCGTCTTACGCTGTTGATCCAGTTTTCATGGACCAATCCCCGAATAGTGTGAACAAATAGAGAATAGGAGATTACCACAAACCAATTCTGGGTATGGGATAGAATGCGTTTGTGTAAACATTCATATTATGTGTATTGCGTGTGGAAAATTTGCTTGGTCTCAGATTCCGTCATTTGGAAATAGAATGTAATTCTATTTCCGCCTGGGGCTTTGTTTTATTATTCGTAAAATTGTAATAATTACTACGGTTTATTAAATTCATTGTATTTTCAGCAGGTTTGGCAGGATGTGTCGCAACCCTTTTCCATGATGCTGTCATGACTCCTGCTGATGGTGAGTTAAGGAATTTTTTTAAATGACTTCTGTACCTGTTTTGTATGCTTCTTTTAGACTCGGGTGTATCCGAAAATCTAGGCCATGAATAATACATAATTTTCACACGCGCGACAACTGCCAGCAAGTACGAATTTCTGCCTAGTCATACTGATCATCACAATATTGCATAACCACAACTGCTACTACTCACTGTTCCATACACCGAGAACCATTTGTGGAGCCAATAAATGTTTAAGCTTATTGGTGTTTCAGCCATATCAGTAGTTGGGGGTAGTAATTTTCTGTTCATTATTTGTATTTACATTTGCACAATCACAGGGTGATGTGGTTTATTTATTTTTATTGTAGCATGTTTTTATTCAGACGAAAAGTATGTAAATACTAAATAACTAAATACTAGAAGGTTTAATTGGTTGTATATGCTGCCGCGTGTCTGAGCCACGCTACACTCATTGTCAGTACTATTAGGTCATACATTTGTGAATTGCGATCGTATAAAGCGAGTGAGACTAATACAATACATGGAAGCCACTGGAAAGGAATGCATGTTTGGTTCAAGGACAAATTTGTAGCAGTGTCCGTGTTGAGTGTGATGTGACACACGATACATACGTCTCTTGCGTCGTTGTTCGTGTTTAGTCTGTATTCTGTGAACTAGCTGATTATTTGATTATCCCATATCTGTGCTTGTTGATTTCAGTGGTTAAACAACGTATGCAGATGTTCAACAGTCCGTACAAAAGCTGTAGGGATTGTATAGCGAAGACTTACCGAGCAGAAGGAGCTAAAGCCTTTTATCGTTCATATATGACTCAATTGTCAATGAATGTACCGTTCCAAAGCATTCATTTCATGATCTACGAATTTATGCAAGATATGACAAATCCTGAGCGACGTTACAATCCTGCAGCTCATGTGATCTCTGGGGCATTAGCTGGAGCCATTGCAGCGTCTATTACCACTCCTTTGGATGTATGCAAGACTTTGCTCAACACACAGGAGGCTGGTGCCGTAACATCTGTGGGCCAACCCCATATCAGAGGTTTGTCTCAAGCCTTCAGAACTGTTTATCACCTGGGCGGGTTCCGGGGTTTCTTCCAGGGCTGGTCTGCCCGCGTTCTTTATCAGATGCCCTCTACTGCGATCTGCTGGTCTGTCTACGAATTTTTTAAATATTTTTGAAAAAGGTGCCCATTAATTACAGTAAAATGTAATCCTTTGATTATTTTCTTCTGTAATCCCGGGACATTCTTTACAAGGTAGAGATTTTTAAGTTTTCTACGTTGTCCACCGGTTAAATTGTTTTCGGGGATTCTGTAGACGGTTACCAGTTGACTCCGTGCAAAATAAAATTAATAAAATGATCTAATCACTTCAACAATGTGTGAAAAAAACTTTTTGTGCTAGTTCCCAAGTTGACAATAAAAATCAACGGATATTTTGTGAAATGAAGCTTTAGATCATGTCGAATTTGCCTCGTGGTGACTAGTATGTTATTATCCTTAAGGTTACTTCTAGTTTTAAGTTTACATACGCGTGGGAGGGAGGGATAGGCGAAGAAAGTGCGAGTACCTTTTGTATAATATATTTTTATCATGCCCAAATACACAGAATTAATGTTGCCGTATCAAAGACGCTGATTTTTGCAGTGATTTTTGTGAGCGTGTGAGCAAAATACTTCATATTATTATGGAGTGTGTTGAATGTTTTTTGATCGTATACACGGAATAAATGTATGACAGCGGGAGTCGCTTGTTGTTGAAAGTTTAAAAGATTCAAGAATATTGTGAGTAGTATACTGTGCACCTCTACTGTATTTTGTACGGCGTTACGGAAGAGTAATAAAATCAGTAGTCGAGATGTCGAGAAGAGGAAAAAAGCATTGTTGTTTATGGATACAATACACTTTACATCCAGTTCCAGACAAGGAATTGCTAAATAGTTCTCATTCCCACATAAAATGCCTTCTGACGATCTTTGAAAAATGGTTTCTATATATAGAGAACAGAAATGATTTCATAACTTTCCCCCTCATTTATTACTGCTGCATTATATCACCTTACGTATGAATGAATGCGACTTCAGGGTTATTTTTGACGTGCCTTCAGTACATGCATACAATAATAATATTTGTGTTTGTACTTGCATTCTTGATCCTCCTCCTGTCCCATCATTTGAACAATTTTTTGTTGTTCCTTTACGGTTAATAAATTTTTTAATCGTTTGAATCATGTTGATTATAATAATAAATTATTTTCTATATAATCATAGTACTCTATACATACAACGAAGATGTAATTTCCCTCGTGTTTATTTATTTTTATTTTTTGCACATAGACCGATTAATTTTTAAGTCCCTGTTGCATTTTGGAATCATAATATTATTTACTGCCATTATATTTCATACTGACTATTTTTTCTCATGCGAGTTCACGAAGCGATTTTTATTATTGTTCGAGTTTTTTTTCTCTTCCACCTCTATTTTGCTTCCGATTTTTTTTAAAGGAGCCAGTGGGAGAACTCCGTACTTGCTCGCTCAAGTATATAGTCATAAAATGCCTCATAAAAATGTTATGTTGACCACTTGGTGTATATGCTCATTTTTTACGTTCCCTAAAAGCCCGAAAGATCCAAATTGCTTAGGTGCATATGTATTGGATTGTTGGTCCATGAGCTGTTTACTTTCCTTGTTGCTCCTCGTCGATTAAAGGAAGTCATCGGAGCACAAGCTACACAGTTCCAAGTTTGATTCAACAACAGTAATTGGAATCATATTCCCTGCCACATTCCGCACAACATCCCTTTTAAAAGCTTCCTTCGAAAAAGCTGTTGGTTTCCTCGTATCAAAAATTTATTGGTACTTACTCCGGCCTTTCCTACCATTTGGACGAGTCTCGGGAACGGGGCCAAAAAAGTGCTTCCCCTACAACTCTTGTCGACCTTCTTCCACCACTCCGTTGCCCGTATATAGTCGAGTCTCCCGACATATTCAAATTCAATAAGACTATTTTATTGTTTCCGGAAGACTGTGGGATGGCCGCCTACATATAATTTGAGTGTCCTACTCACCGTTTATCCAGGCTCAGCAAGTGCCTGCCTGCTGCCACACTAAAGTGAAACTTGTAATAAGAATAAAATTTTCTCTTTCTCGTTATTATTACTAATAATATTATGATGAAAGTTTTCTCCCCCCCCCCCAAAAAAAAAAGAAGGAAATAACGTGATGGTTCCTACTCCTGCGGTATGCGGGTGTAAGCAAATACGACATACATACGCACTTCTTGGCGAAATCGATTATTTCCTCCACAATTTGTCACAGGAAAAGTTCTCATCCGCATTTATATTACAAGCAAATAGAACATCAAACAAACAGTAAATGTTGAAAACTAACAAAGAACTGTCTCGGGAGACAACTATATCGTTCTTGGAGGAGGCAGGAGGGAATTTATTTACATACATCACCAGAACAGTTGCCAATATCAAAGGATTTTCCCCGAAGGATTTAATTGACTAAACAGTGGACCTTCTATCGGTCGTGTGTATACGGCTTATATACAAGCAATAATATATTTCTGGCCTGGAGTCACTACTAAAAAAAAGCGTTTCTTTGGGTGACGAAGGCTCAAAGTAAGTACAAGATATGAAATATGAATTTTCTTCCTGAGTCTTCCGGCTAGTATTTTTTTTATGTATCGTAAATGGGGCAAGTGTATCGCTTCCATGTCATATACATACGCACACGTGTTGATAAGAATTCTTTCATCCATTTTATGATCTTCTGTCCTATTAATCTCATGAGAAGAGACCCGGAATTAAGATACTTCAACCCTCATAATATTCCGACTTAAATGGTCTTTTCCGGTAAACGTAAAAAACCTTCGTGGTGCTGTCTTTCTGGAAAATGGTTGGTGGCATTGAGGAAATAATCATAATAGAAATAATAAAAAAAAATTGCGACTCAACCAGATCATTTTTATATTCCTAATTTATATTTCCCATTTTTTTAATGTGAGCATCAAGCATCTCCAATTCTCCAAATACAAAATCTATACAGGGTTCCAAAAATGGTGAAACGTTGTTTGGCAAATGCACTGAAAATACACTGAAAAGGGAAGTCAGAGAGGCAATTGGGACTTGTTGACGTAAAGCCATGCTGTGTGAGGGAGCTGCAATGAGCTCCACTCTTTCCGTGCTTCTCTAATCTTATACAGGGAAATGAATGGGGAAAGATTCATTTCTTTCCGAGTTTCTTTACTCACATCTATATGATTTTAAAACATTCCCAATCCTCTATTTCAAAGGATTTCTCCCCATTTTTTTAAGTACGATTGTTTGGCAATGATATTAGTTCCTCTCCCAAGCAAATGACTTTTTGGATGGGAAAATTGTGTGAAATGGAATTGAGAGCTTTGTGAGAAAAACCAAGGAGGAAATATAGTAGCCGGGGAAAGTTTGAGCGATACTTTCCTCCTTCCATAAATACACTGTCTCTTTCGCGTCTCTCAACATGCAGGGACGGACAGCTTCGTTCCCGCTACGAACACCGTTGGGGTGGCTGGAGATCCGCCGAAGTCTGGTGGATCCACCAGGCTAGAGAGCTCTGCTTTAAGAGAAAGCTCAAATATGAAATTTGGCAGTTGTTGCTTGGAGCGAGGTGATTCTGGATCTTCAAAAAAAGCCTCTCCTCAAAAACTCTCTTTTACCATTCTCTCTGCCACGTAGGGACATTGTTATACCTAGCCAGTCATTCCTAGGAGGAAAGGGAGTACCCAGGCGGTAGTATTTTTTCTCTAGAGTACCATTATTAATTAATTCTATAGATTATAATTTCTCTCAATTAATTCTCTTTTTTTTTGTGTGACTTAAAATCTGCAATCAGCAATCGTACAGTGTTTTAGGGTGCTACTGACAGACTTACGTAGACTATAATAGAGTAAAATAACAGGGAAATATTTTTTTTTACATCAAGTTGGAAAGGATTGTTTACTAGATTTAGCATAGCTTCTTCAGGAATTTCCGGGGTGACTTCCGCACAGAATACTTGAGACAGTGGGGGCGAAAGTAGTTTTTAGGTAAACATTGGATCGTTGGGATCATTGTTAGGATTTTGAGAAGGTTTTTTGGCAACAGGAAAAAAAAATCAATCTTCTTAGTAGTCTTTCCGTGCCCTTTTTTCCCCTTGTTGTCTTTTGTTGTCACCGTTTATACAAGCATCCCCGTTTCCAAAGATTGTACGTGATTTAATCCTAGAGGAGACAAAAAAAACTGCATCCTGACAACGGGTCAGTTTCCCGATAGCATCTTTTTTTTCTGAGTTAAAAACACATAAAGTCCCTCAGTAAGGCGGTCTAACAAGATGGCAGGGAAAGAATAGACTTTGATTGAGATTGTATCATCCAAACTATTAAGCTGTTTCCCTTGTTCCACAACACTCTTCTGGCAGTTGGTCCCTCTCCTCTCTATCACATCTTCTGTCGTCTTTTTTGCGGTCACAGAGTCACCGCAGCAATGAGACACATTCACTCCGTTGGTGGCAGAAAAAGTTAAGTTCGACCAGAAAAAAAAATACTAAAAAAAAAACTACGAGTAACCCAACAAATAACAGGATTTGAGTTTTTCCTTTTAAAAGAACTTTTGCTGATTTCCAACCACTTCCCCTCCGTCACTTCTTCGTCGTCTTCATCTTCTTTCGTCCCCATCTCTTTGTCCTCTTTTCTCACCCAACTTGCAACTTCAGAGAAACGCCAATTCAGGTAATCTTGTTTCTGGTACTTTTTAAGCTTTTACCTCAGATTAATTGCTGATGTAAAGGGAAAATCCACGGAGTGTGTGGAACCTCTCTCAATTTGTACCCGCCCCCGTCTCCCGTGTGAAAATTCACGTCCAATCCCCTCCCCTAATCCCTTTTCGACACCCCCTTCTCCCTTGATGGTTATAATAATTTGCTATAGCACAAAATTCAAGGAAAAGTTCGAATTAAAATAATGTGAATATATACGTATACATACATACGCACGTCTCAGCCAATATGTATACACCTTCCGTGGTTTTCTTCGATTTTGCTGATTTCTCTTTTTGCTGAGACTTCAAAAGTCCCTCTTTGATAACACCGTCGAAGACGACTGTGAATCTTTGTGTCTATACAAGAGCCCCTTTCCAAATCCCTCGCAAGCTCATGGTGTGGTTGATGATACAAAGTGTACATAATCCTTTCTTCCCTCATTACTTTGTAAACTAGATTTTCTCGACTTTTTACACGATCTTCTTTACACTCATAATAATCATGGCGGCATCAATTACCCTCTCAAACTGTCCATCGTCGTGGAATCAAATATGACGTTTTCCCCACGAATTTTGGTGGCAGCATGAGAAGAACGTAAATTCCCTTTCGCTTTATTATGTAAGCGTATTATTGTGTACATGGGCAAGGCATGGGTGCATTGAGGTAATACATATTTACTTATGTAAAAGTAGCCTCAATATCAAGTACTCTGAGCAGGTAAATATGTGCATATCTCCCTCCGTTTGATGTGCAATGCGTCCGTTCGCATTTTTTTTTTTTTCATCCAAGCCACCAAACCTGTTACTCCCCTGAATGGTGCATACCTGAAATGAGCTTCATAATTCCAATCATGATTTTTGTAGTGAGTATTCTTAGGGATCCTCATACATATCTGCAAGCACATGTACATTCCAGGTGCGCATGATAGGAAAAGCTAATTAGAGAAGTGCAGAATCTATGTCATTTTAACATCCCTTACATTCACATTACACTTAGGTGGCAAACGTTTTTTTTTGTAAATAACTTTCATTCGCCATACAGTTATACCATAAATATATGGATGTGTTAGTGCGGGTGTACTCAATATAAAACAATAAAAAAAATGGTGTGTATACATCCATTAATTTAAAGTGACCCCCATAAATTTCTCCCGTTGACTTGTATGTTTCCTGTAAACAAAATAAATTGCAGTCAATTTACATCTACAAATATTGTTCGTTCATTTGAGAGATAATTTGATTTTGGCGTCAATGTGATACGGTATCAACAAATCTAGGAAGTTTTAGAACACAACTATTATATGCTATTTATTATACAAATGGAGAGGCGGAAATCTTGGAGCCTAAGAAAAAGGGGTAAGCGCCCCAGGGATAAAATCTGCTGATTATGACTAAAAGGCTTATCTTTTTGCTCGTGCAAATTAAAGGGAAAGTCCATCTTTCCTAGATCCCTAGGATCAGCAAATCAAAGGCAAACAAGGGAGCGAGAGAAAGAGAGAGAGTCCCTGTAGACTTACATACATTAAAATCTCGTCTCCAAAGTTTACTCTTCCTTCAGATAGGTATTTTGTAAATCCTTGGAATCAGAGGAGAAATGTCTGTTGACATGGAGGGAAGCATTTCGTGGGATTTGTTTAGTAATTTGCTGTAGTTGCAAATTCCTTCCCCTGCGCCCTTGCCCTTGGCAAGGAAGGGGTAAGCATGTATGTGTAAAAGGCGGGTGTGTCGAGGGGGCGTCCAGGTATGTACATGAATGTAATTGCAAGCACATTTAAATCGTAGATAAACAGTAGAGAATACATGACATATGCCTACATGCATCTTTATACAGTTATACATACGAGAAATGTAAATACGTTCCAAGGGCCATGTTTATATAATGCCAATCGTGTGATTCTCACATTACCATCTCCTAAAATACACAAGATTCTCGGTGATTCGCGAGAATCTTTGGAGGAAACAGCTTTATCTTGCTTAAAATGTATTTAAACCACTCATTATTACAAGAGATTTGATGTCTGTCTATACATGTACATATGTATATAAATATATATTATTGTGTATTTACATTTTAAATGGAGCTATGCTCTTACCTAAGCATTTTGGGAAGTCTGTGAGAGATTGTCCCCGTTCTCATGTTTGACCGCCACAGTGGGGTGTATGTGCTTTGTAAAGACCTTTTGGTTATTTACTTAAGCTTAATCTGCGGATATTAAATCTTCATACGCTACTTGCTTTTGCCGAGGGGTAGTTCTACTCACTCAGCCCTTTCTTTCCCTCTCGCTTTCTACACTATACTGTGTAACTAAACTTTCTCTCTCTCGTCTGCGTCAGCCTTAAACGAATTCAAATTTTGAGGATACATACACCTAGGGATGTGAGTTTCAAAGTGACCTGGCATATTGGTCACTTTGGGCAGGTTTTATGACCTGGCATTTTGGGCATTT
>JAQGBT010000402.1:0-54510 GCA_034698585.1 Disparrhopalites patrizii
AAAATATTTTGGGGATTTAATCCGGGATTATTTAATCCGTAATCCGAATCCGTAATCCCGGGATTTAATCCGGGATTATCACTGCCTTGCTTATCCCTGAAATACACATTTCGAAAACTCACAGGTCATAGCCAACCACGTAGGAAAACGGCGAAAAATTTAGGCATTTTTGCATTTATTAACGAGCGTATTCCATAGTTTTGCCCCCTGCAATCGAACCAATGGTTGCATTTTGACCCGGTTTGTACTACCAGCATGTAAGAAATCATCCGTTTTACTGTTTATGTTTGTAAATTTTCCAAACTAGTACGCTTTGCTAATATGACACAATGACACACATATCGTGTAAAGCCATCTTTGAATTCCACATTTTTAATGAGAAATGAGTTATTTAGGAAGGATAACGCATTAGCACTTTGTGTCAACGTTTACAGGGGAACCAAGATACCAATTTTAGTGCGGGTTTGATCTAATTGTACACAATTGAATTACCTCGGACCTTTTTTTTATTTTTTTTTTATTTCGCATTTTTCCGTCCAAAATTGGAAAAACATAATTTTTAATTACACATTTTCGGTCATTGTTGGCCGAGAAATGTAATTTTCGAAAATCAAAATTAAATAATACGAGATATTTTGTTTCGCTATATTTGAAACAAATTGTAACAAAATCGGCCAATCCATTGAGCCAGGAGAGGTGAAACGGATTTCGCATGTATGTTCGCCGGTTTTGCACGCATTGGCGAAAAACCGGGCATGAGCAAATCTTAGGGGTCCCTGGCCATGCAAATAAAAGCACTAACTGAATCCGTTTTTACCATTTTGGACCTGTCCTGTTACTGAAATGCTTTTACCAATGATGATCATCAGTTTTACTAAATCGTTATCACATGCCATATGTAATTGATTGTATTTTAATTGTTGCCAACATTGTTTATTATTCAAGCCAAAAGTAAGAGTCTTATGATTTAAGAGGATGAGGCATCATCCAATCCAATTGTCAATTCAGTACTATAAATTGTAGTTTGGTGATGCACTTAAACTCTAACGGGGTGGTTGACAAAGCTGGGACGCTTGGACATTTCTTTTCTCCAAACTTCTGTTCTTTTTCTCCTCAGGAAACTTACGTTTCGTTCTCATACTACTTAATGACCCTTGTTTGTGTGATGGACGAACAATGGATCAATTAGGCTTGTGCGTGCTTATACGTTTGTGTTTCGATAAGCATTTCTGAGCAAGTTCCCCGACCTCTTTCCTCTTATGATACATTTTGTAATTAGTTACAATCGACATACATTCGTGTTCGCACAGGACTGTATGGGTAGAATGGATTCAGTTCTGTTTATTGCTGAGTTCAGCAATATAGTGTTTGAGTATAAGGTGTTTTGTGTATGTCATGTAACAACAATTGGATCTTAAAAAGCAATATTATTATTAAGACTACAGGATATAATAGACAACGCAGGGACGTAGAATACATACATACATGGTCACGACATACGCTCCTTTACAACATATTATTTAGAAAACACGCATACGTGCGGAAAACCCAATTTCATGGATATTTAAGGGTAAGGGAATGCAAAATCACAAGTTCTTTTTTTTCTGGCGAAAAAAGCATTGTTCCTTTGTTTACAATGATTTTGCCTGTTATAAGTTTGGAGCATGAAATGCTTTACACGAAAAAGTATGGATACACATACGTACTTTGGACACATTTTTTATATTTTATTAAGATTTGTTGTTTACCGGTGAAAGTAAAGTAAAGTAAAGCACAAGTGTTTAAAACCCCTCGCCCTCACCCCTTTCAAATAGTAATTGACTTTGTTCACAAACGTATAGATAGCTTCAACATGAACTTTAATCTTTAGAATCGTCGTGTTTAGACTCCAACGAAAAGGGTGGAATTCTACAATCAAATGTGCATCCGTCCTCTCGCTCCATTCGAAAAGTACCCCTGGGAAAAATTGGAAAACGATTCAAGTTTATTTGCTAAAATCCATCATTTAGTTATAGTTTTTCAATAGAATACAGAACCGCCCATCACTTACCACATATGTCCTGAAGGAGCTTGCAATGACACATGGGAAGAGTATTGGAAGGCAGGACTTGATTTAGTCAGTATTGGCTCTTGTCCTACAACCCCTCTTCCACGAACCTAATTTTTTTTGTCATTACATGAGCATATTATACTGTTTTTACCTTGGCTATCCATATGCTATAAATGTGTACATATATTTTATGTTAGAAAGTAGAATTTAATTAAACGTTTGTACGACTACTAACCGTCTCCAATGTCCCTGAAAGACTAAATATTCTCCAGTGACGTTCTCTCAATTGTGTGTTGAATTCACCCAAGTTTTCGATACGGATGCAGTACCTCCACTGTGAATCCACAGTCATAAAGCTTACTTTATCAGAATTACTTAAGAATTGTATTAAGTTCAAATATTACTTTTCGGTATGATGTCAGTGTAACTAACCCAATACACGTTGTTATTATGAGATTCCCGACACCCCATGTAGAAAGGTATAACCGTGACTCGAATGTTTTCTGTTGTCTCCTTATGCACATCTGACAGCTCCAACCAAGGATGATTCTTTTCTTGCCAAGCCTTCAATGTGTCTCTTGCCACAAAGCACGGATCTCGATCACAATGATATTGTAAGAACTTGTCAAATAGTTCGTGATGTAATGGATTCTTTTCTGTCGATGTGTACGGTATAATATCTTCATGTGCCACATAGTCTAATCCGGGTATTGCATACAGGCCTACATATAATACCACGTGGAGAAAATCATCAGCGTGACACCAGTATCATGCTTATGAGGGGTACTAACAGTTCAATCCTAACTTACTTCGACTATTTTCTTGCGTACCCAAAAATGTTACCGCCTCGGTTTGCGCACGAATGAATGGACAGTCTCGAGAGTCAATCAAAACTTGATAATAATTGTGTGTCTTTGATTTCACTTCTCTACCTATATGGCTGAAAGCGGTGGGCTCTTCGATTTCTTGCGATTGAGAACCACTTCTGTAAGATCTGCAAATAAACATGCACACTAGTTTCTACGAACACGTTACAATTTTGTTTGAACAATTATTATTACTTTTTCTTACTTTTCGCGTCCTTTATTACTAGCTAAATCCCGATCATAAACTTTGGCAAGCCATGGGAAAAGAATTACTCCTCGGTATCCAAATACGCGGTGCAAAAATATTTGACCGACTTCGTAACTAGAATCTAATTTAGGTGCTACCAGCTTCCCAACTTCAGCCAACCTGAAAAAGATGTACACGCCATCAAGAATATTATAGAGTACAGCAAAGTTCACTTTTCCCATTTTTCGGTTTACCGGTCATTTACACGACCGTAATAAACATTAAAATATTCAAGCGTCTGACCTCCGAGTGAGCACGTCGTAAGAAAATGTAGCTTACCTCATATACGGCCGAGCAATGTGTATCTGATTGACTCCTGCGCAAATCTTTACACTCCTCTCCAAACCCCGGAACAAGTTTCTGATCATCATTTTCACTGCCAACAATGTTCCCAAAACAGTGGTGAACCCTTTTCGATCTAATCCAAGAAACAACAATACACTTAAGTCAAAACAATATACTTAGAATGCCCAAGAAATCACCACATCCAGCATAAACAAAAGGAAAATCAACTGTTTTCTGCACATCAAAATTGCAAAAAAGTATCATCCCCGAAAAAAGCACATTGCACACAAAACTGTTCCATTCCATTCCAGTCTTCTTCAGTGCTTAATCCACATTAATTTTCAATCTCATCAAAACAATATGTACATCCAATACAAACTTGACATGCATTAAAATTTTGTCACAAGTGATCATACTTATCCCACAAAATTGCACCATAAAAAAGTTCCAATACAGAAATATGAAATCTCGTCAAAAATTGCTAATTATATTACCATGTCTATAAAACAAGAAAAAGGCAATGAACACACAATACAAACGCCAACTGAAAGGGAATTATTGACTGAAAATGATTGTCACTTCATGTTCATACATTTTACAAGATTTTACTTTACCAGTGAGACAATTAAATTACCAAAAAAACATGCAGGACTTACTTGGGCTTCACAAATCCTGACTGACGGTACTTTGTCCTTGTCCTTGATTTGATGGAACAAGATAATAATAAATTATTGTATTCAAGTACTTACAAATAAAACTACACATTCGACAAAACAATTATTTCGGCACTTTTTATACAACGGTAAAAATCCCGTGTTCCTCTTAAAAATGTGCGCAATTCCCCGTATGACATCCAAAACTTGGCTCTCCAAACTAAAAAAGTATACAGTTGAACAGATCTCTCTCATACAGCCATATGCGCTCTCTATGCCATTCTTTGCTATAGCAGCCGCAGTTTACACTCAAACACACGTGTCTTTTATGAAAGAGCAGAAAATTACTCGGCTGTCCAATCAAATCTGATTATATCCACACGACCTTGAGTTCCACAATTCAGACTTAAATTCCTCTTTCCTGCCATGCTTAAGAGAACCTGGAAATATCCAGGGAATCCCGGCTTTTGGAAAATGGACATTCTCCATGCCCTGCAACGCGTCTCCTTTTTACCTCGAAGGAAAAACCAGTTTTTCTGTCCTAAAAAAAATAAGACATTTCAAATGACTTTTCTCCGCACATTCAACCCTTTACGCACGCCAGTTTTTTCTCATCTTTCTTTACTCAGCTCGGGGCTTTAATGTGTAGGCAGTAGGCATACATCACATCTAAACAATTCAACGTTTCCGGAGCTGAAGAAAAAAAAGGGAGAAGCTTTCCCTCTTTCGGCGGAGATTCTCTATGAAATTGTGAAATCAAATTAAATCCGCGTTAAAAAATAAAAAATGTATAGGAATTACCGTATAGACTAATACGTATTTCTGTATCTATAAGGTAAGATGTTTTGAAAATTAATGAAAAAGTCAATCAACTGTATTGGTCACTTTTATTCATGTACGAGAGCAAACCCTCTGGATCACAAGGACAGCGACATGGTTGGGAAAGGGGAAAATATCACAGACGTTAGCGGAAAGGCAGATACAGGTTATTTAATAAAAAATTATAGTTACTAGAGTATTTATGGGAATTCCTTCCGGGGGTGACACAGTGGGATGTTACGGTACATAAATGACATAAAAATATTAAATATGTTAGCTATACATTGTCATCTTGAGGCTCTCATTTGGTTGCCTCATTTTCACGAACAACAGCGGAAGCAGACTGTACCAAATTGGATTTCTTGTGATGGGGGGCGAATCGAATGACTTGACCCAGGGCACTTAATACATTCTGGTGATCACGCCGCTCATGAGCACGAGAGGCGTCACTCTTCTGACCTTTCACCGAGGGGAGGATAGAATCTTTGGGTAACAAGGACATCCTTCGCTTTTTGTAACTCCTCCATGCCCTTTGGATGACGATGGCCGCATTCTGCTCGATCTTCCATTGACGGGTGGAGGAAACGATGTCCAGAAGTTTTCTCGTGGGGAATTGCCGACGAAATTTGTGTTCCATTTGTTCTTGAAGCTATATATTTATATATATAGGTAGGATGATTTTGAAGAATGCAATCACAATGGTTATTATTAATATTTTATAGATGCGTTATATTACAATATGGACGTATTATGCCTGGATTATGCCATATGTAATAGATAATGGATTATAGATACTCACTTTGCGAAAAGCCTTGCTGTCCTCCACATGACCCAGGACATGCCTTATAAGGGCGTGGAGGATATCTAAACAGTGAATTTTATTTCCTCTTGCTATGGGCAAATTGAAGGCAACGATGGCCACTATATTGGGTTTGGGTATCCCTAATGGAGGGTCCAAACTGGCCAAGAAATCTGAAACTTCATCGAAATCAATGAACTGTGTAGCTTGTGGGTCGTATCTATAGCAAAGGTAGGTATGTACACATACTGTTAGCATTTCCAACTTTGTTTATCTAATTGCAAGATATGATATGCATACATATGTATGATATATTTTTGAATATGTCCTAAAAGGTTATGACCTTGACCACCGGACATAGAACATCTCCAGGTCATCCTCCACAATACCCACGTCTTCCTCCCGCGAAGCCTCCACAAAGTTCTCCAGGATGATGGCAATGTACATATTGATAACGATCAGGTAGCTGATCATTAGGTATGACACAAAATATAGAATTGCCCAACCCCATACCACACAATTTCCCTCGCCCTCTCGACCGCATTTCACATTTCGAAAAGTACCACACTCCGGCCTGACAACAGTCACGGCTGATAAGACGTCGTTCCATCCTGCAGCCGTCATGATTCTGGAAGAAAGACAATTATACGTCGTTTGGTCAACATTACCATGTTTTTTTCCGTCATAATAAGCCATAACGTTCTGCCCCAAAGTTTTTTGACGAATAATGATTCACATGTGCAGGTAATTATGTTACATTCATTTGGAAAATAATATTCTCAAAGAAAAATGTTGAACTCACCTCAAGAGCATCAAGCAACTTTCCCAGAAAGTATCAAAATTTAGGACATCATTCATGGCTTCATGCTTTGCCACGTTCTCGAAGAGGCTCATCCCCAGAATGGCGTATATGAAGGTGATGAGCCCAAGGAGCGCTCCGATGTTGAACAATGCCGGAAGGGACACGAGCAGTGCAAAAACTAATTTCCGGATTCCTTTCGCGGCCTGTAACACAGTGTTATTTAGTTAATTAGTTATTTTTAGTTGTTTTAGTTTTTTTTTATGTTAATTAGTTATTATATGATTCCGTGGTTCCTGCTGGAAGACCTCAACAAGTAGTCACTATTCCTTGGATTCGGAATACTTACACGGATCAACCGAAGAACTCGACCAATTCGAAACACTCGGACCAATCGGAGCATCTGAGGGGGAACAAAGAGAAGGTCGCTGATATCCTTCACAACTAACTCCAAGATGCTGAGGACGACCAGGGTAAAGTCAAAAGAATTCCAAATAACAGTGAAGTAAAAATGACGAAGACCAATTATTTTTACAAGAGCTTCTATCTTGTCCACAAAAAAACAATGCACCAGATTAACATTTTCGGTACGTGATTATTGTATGTATATGACATAGTTTCCTAAACCAAATAGTTCAAAAACTCAGTTGCATATTTATATGTGTATGTGTGTCCTTTGTTTTAATGTGATAAACATAATTACGTCCATCACTGGTTACACCTGTAACCCAGGGGGAAAATTTAGTGGCTTACCTAAAATGTAGCAGGAAGTAAAGAAGGAGTTGAAGCCGGAAAAAATGTCCCCAAACAATTCCCGTCGATTGTAATGCTCAAAGGCCATCACAATCATGTTGCAAAAAATCATGACGAAAATGGCAATCTCGAACCTTTCACCCAGTTAGGACAAATGCATTTCGTGTATAAAACATTTCTCCTTCGGGTTTACAAATGCACAAATTACATATACTAGCAGAAAAGTTGATACGAATATTTTAATGATTTACTTGCGAGAAAGAGAAATGTCATAGCACAGACTCAGGAGTTCATTCGCCGGGCGTTTAATAACTTTCCTCGGCTTTTTCCCACCAAGCTTCTTCATGGCCGTGTAGTAACGTTGTTGACTGGGGGTAAGCAGTGCCTCCAATAAATTGCCTTCGTACTAAATATTTTTCAAATAACCTATAATATTATCCACTCACCAACAGTATTTACGTACCACACTATACATTTTCGGTGAAAGTACATACACATGTTTACAGTTTATACTTTATAGTAAATCTTTATAGTAAATCGCTGGTAAAAAAAACGTTTCAACACCCAACCTTTTTCTTTAGCGTGTTGAAATTATCAATGATGACTCCAATAAATAAATTCAGAGTAAAGAACGCTCCAAACACGATAAAGATAACGAAGTAGATGTAGGAGTACAGAGATTTATCACGACTAGGCTGCTCGTCCACGTCCGTTACATCCACAGCCGCCTGCATGGCTTCCATCCATCCTTCAAATGTGGCCTTAAGAGTGGAAATTAGAGAAAAATAAAATAGAAATTAAAGTCGACAGAAAACATTTTGGGTAAAAACTACGCAGAAAGCACACGGACATAATTAGGTACACAATAATTAACATATAATTAAACCTACGATGTAAATGGAATCATGACTGAGGGACGACTATGTTCCCTATCAGCCGCCATTTTATACAAAATTTCCACTCACCACTTGAAACAATGTCAAATACCCCTCAAAAACGGTGTCGAAATTCGGATAAACGTTCACCCACGACCATTTGTCTGAATTTTCACAGCATGTCTTTTTATTGGGAGCTTCCTGCAGCACCATAATTTCAAAATGTACACTAGCCACACGAAAATATGTATTATAATTAAAAATGTACGTAATGTAAAATACAAGCTGTCGGTCAAACAAAAAATAATAGCATGGTATGTATGTGCATAAATAGGAGGAATAAAATAACGAAATGAAATGAGAGTTTGAACGCATTTTACCTCACGCGAAAGCATTTCTCCTTCCTCGTCCACACATTTGAAGAATTTACCTTTGAAGAATTGGACTCCCATTATAGAGAAAATAAGCCAAAAAAGTAGGCAAACCATAAGTACGTTGATGATGGCTGGTATAGCATACATAAGTGCATTAACCACAATCTTTGTGGTCGTATTTTGTATCGCAGTAGTTGCGGAGTTCAGAAGATCCGGATAGGACCACGGTTAAGGATCAGCAATGTGAGGCAGTGAAATGAAAATAATTATTATAGGAACACATTAACTATCACAATCGGCTTTGCGTAAAAGCTTTACAAAACCCTTTGAAATAGGGATTAGAATTCACCTTCATTCCCTGCCATCTCGAAATTGCTCGTAGAGGCCGCAATGCCCTCAGGGTTCGCAGTGCTTTCAAAGCAGGCAATCCCTTCTTTTTCCCCCCTGAACTTCCCGACAATTTGTTTTGGATATCGAAATTCAAGGAGATTAAGCTAACCTACAGACAAGGAACACCGACAGGCATATCAGTATAAATAACTATTCTGAAATTAAAATCTGAAATTCTGAAATTAAATAATAATTGAAATAATTCAGTCTTGTATTCTTTGATTCACCGAATCATATTTCATTCACTGGATCATATTTCATTATTTGATTAAATTCATACAGCCACAATGAAGAAGTCGAGGATGTTCCACGTGGAAGTAAAGTACACCCAGATTCCCATACCAATCCACTTTAACAGCATTTCCAGGACGAAAATTCCGGTGAAGACAACATTGCAATAGAACAAGGCTTCTTGGAGTTGTGGTCGGTGTTTAAGATCCTTATCCTCAAATGCTAGAGTAATACTCGAAGCAAAAATTAGGCCTAGGATGAACCACTCAAATATGGAATGACTGACCACCGTCAGGATGAGCTCCCTACACATTTGCCAACAAGTACACTTGCAGGCGCGACAGGAGTTCATGAGACAACAGTTGGTGTACCAACATTTTTTGGGAACGCAAAGCTGGGGGGCCGTTGCTTCATCATCGTCAGAAGATACGTCCTGTTAAGGTCAACAAATAATAGATGAGAAGTAAATAATCGGGCCAGAAGCAGGAAACGGCAGGGCTTGGCAATAAAACCACAAAAGACTTACAGATTCTTCGTCAACGGAGCCCGATCTTTTTGATAGGAGGGCGTTTGATGCCTTTGTAGATTTCTTTTTGGCCGATTTCCTCATTTTATCCTGTAACTTGGTCGTATTGACCATCTCCGATGCAACCTCACTCCGACTTTTCCCCCGAGATTTTATTGCCTCCTCCTTGTATCTACTTTTACTCTTCGATGCCTTCAAGAAAATTAGCCCTGTTGTTTCAAGCCGCCAAAAACTATAATTACAAAAAACAAATTCCAGGAAAGTCCATACTTGTGATTTTCCTGTAGATGCCTTGCGCCAATCGCCATTGTTTCTAGAAGATCCGAAGGATGATTCCGATGCAGCTACGTCATCCTCACTCTTCTTATTCTTTTGCGATGCCATGACATCTCTCACGTTAATTTGTAATTGCGCCTTTCCTTGTGCGGCCTTCTCTCGCGCTTTCTACACAGCCCGAAAGCATTTACAAGATAATAGGAAAAGCGGTAAGTATGGACGAATATGATGAACATGATTATGTAAAGCAACTGAAAAGTCCAGCTTGCACCAAAAAGTTCTATGTTTTCTCACAATTACCTCCCTTTGTGCGTTTAATTCCTCGGTGTCGAAGCTATTCAAAAGTAGGGCCAAAAATAGGTTCAGAATGATGAAGTTACCCACGATCACGGTGGGGATGAAGATGAAGAAACATTTGTACTGCGACAATTAGCCTTCTAATTAATTTCTCTGGGATGCATTCCAAGCTTTTTTTTTTTGCCGCAGATTTGGGTGATAGAAAACAACTGCGAATGACACACCTGACCAATATCCTCTTCTCCGGCGGCCTTCAGGCAATCCCAAAGGGGCTCAATCCACTCACCACAGATGACTCGAAAAACCATCATGAAGGCGTATCCAAAATTCTTAAAATGCCACCTGAAAAAAAAAAGGATCCTCGCAGCATAATCATTTAATTGCATTGTACTAATAGTACTAATTCAGTTTTCAACTAAAATAAATGGGCATGTCACGGATGTACCGTGCAGGCAATAAATAAATGTTTTTGTTAAAAACCTAGGGAAATTATCAATGTCCTCCTCGGCGTCGAACGCTCTCTTTGTGTACGCATTTCCAACTACCTGGAGGCCCAGAACTGCGAAAATGTATAGCACAATAAGCAAGACCAAGGTCAACTTCCCCAAAGCTCCGAAGGTGTCGAAAACGATGTTCAGCAAAACTTTCATCGTAATCCAACTCTGAGCCAACTTAAACACCCGCATCTGACAAATAACCAAAACATTTCTTATTCGGTGATATTATGCACGGATTGGCTTTTTGCAACTAGAGCTTACTGCATTCTTCTTTGTAAATTTCAATAACATAATGATGTAATAAATTTAACGCTACTATTAGCTAATTGATAAACTAATAATTACACGAATAAATTATATATGTATAATTTTATAATTATTATAAAACATTGCAGCAACTAGTACAATGTATACAGATGCTGTAAAGCATTACCAATCTGAAGGCACGGATGACAGATAAACTGAGACTTAATGACGTCAGGCTGAGGTCAAAGATGCTCGTGACGACAATGCAAAGGTCAAAGACATTCCACCATGTGAAGTAATCTTTTTGCAACGCTAGAAATTTCACCACGGCCTCCACGGTAAATACAGCAGTGAAGAACTGGTGGAGCGCGGATTGCATTTAAAATTTTAAAAAAAACTTTAAATAATTATTTAATAAGTATGGGCACAATTGCTAAAATGACGGTGTTGCTGTTCGCCGTATATACATTCATATGTTTCTCTTTACCCACTCACAATATTCCCGTTCTCTAAAGTGCTGTCCAACCAAAGAGGCTGATTATGATGCTCACTCGCCAGGAGAATTGTATTAATGATGATACAAGCCATCAAGACGGTGTCGAAGAGCCAATGCTCAACAACAGGAAGAAGGATATTTTGAATTTTTTTCATACAAATCCTGACACCGGCACAACCAGTCTTGACGGTGTCACTTGTTTTGGATAAAAATTTGGAAGATCCAACTACAAAAGGAAGATATTCAGTAAATACTTTTTCAGTCCGAATGGTTTTACGGGCTTTTTGCCAGGTATTTCGTGTCTCACCTCGTGTGGATGCACGAGGGGTTTCCTGCTTTGACTTCATCGATGGTAATCCTGTGCCACGAGTTCCCTACAATTACCACCATTATGTCACATGAATTTCAAGGACTTACCTAAGGACCGAAAAATATCAGAAACTCACCGCTGTTGGCACAGTGGAAGCCAAAGAGGGCTTTTTGGAAGTGCCTGTAACATGTGCCGTCATATTTCAGATAGAGAAGATGTTATATTTCAATTATCCTTCCGTTAGCATACAATAAAACTCCTCAAGAATATGATTGACCACACAAACCTGCCGTTGCCGCAGAGGAAGGTTCCGAATTTCTCTCCGACTCGTCCGCAACATGGTGACCCAAAAGTGTCATAATGGCATTACGCAAATCCGTCTTTTTATTTCCGCCTTCGTGCTCAAGGTCATCACTGGACGTCGAAAATCTCAAAATCCGAGCAAGCATTTCTCGCTCAGACGACGTTCGTCGATGGTATTCGCCTACCAATTCCGTAATACGTAGTTTCTCCGGTTCAGAAAAACTGAAAGTGGACACAGAACGGTATAAGCCCAGCTTCTGGTGTTTCGTCATGGCAGTCTGCAACGAAAAAAATACTAACAGGTTGAATAAGGAGTAGGTCCAAAACCGCACGAACGCGGAAGCGGAAAAGTTTTCGGGCTATACTATTATGCTATGCACTTGTACAAAATTGGCTGAAATTAACTTCTGCTCTAATGATAAATGCTTCCGAGAATATATTAGGCAATTGTGATTCCCAGCTACCTGATTGGCTTGGTACTCCTCTTCGTAGCTCATGGCGACGACGGCCAACATCAAATTCAGGAGGTAGAAAGAGCCCAGAAAGATGACAAGGATGAAAAACAATACATGCCAAGCCGAATTTGTGGACAGGACCTATAATATTAAAAGGGTTAAATGTCTGTCTTGAAACATATTTTTGTAATTGTAACCGGAAGTACCCATTACCAGATCATAAAGCCGCTCCCAAAAATCCAAGGTCAACAGCTGGAATGTACTGAGCATGGAGTAAAAGAAATTGTCAAAATTCGTCCATCCCTCGTCATAATTTTCTTCAACGTCCATTAGACACACGTAACCTGTGGGACAGGGTCTAAAATAAAAATGGGGAAAAAAATATTTCGTAAAAATACGGACAAGAAATATTTCTGGAGTCCATAAACAGCTTAATTAGAACAATCGGGACCTGCTAGTGGATTCGTTACCACACGGAACGTTTTCATCCTTAGGATAGCCATCCTCGCGTGGTAATAAATTTGCAGAGTCATGAACCCAACTGTGACCACAAAAATCAACAATTAAAAATTAATAATAATATACATATTTCGTATACATATTTGTATTTTAGTGTACCACCGTAATTTTGTCGCCAGTAGTCCAATATTTTCATTTGTCATTCACATACTTCAATTTCTCATTTGTGGGGTGAAAAAAATAGTTCACATTTGGATGTCGACTTACTCATACCACAGCTTGTTTACATCCGGATCATCAGCCTCAATACTTTCTAGCTCACTAGGATCTCTTGATGCGAATTCGTAGACTTTCCGATGATGTTCGGATCCATTTTTGATGAGGACACACCGCTGTCGAAATTTGCCCATGTACAATTGCAGTGCCAGCAGGGCGAAGATCATGAGGACGAACAGGGTCAAGGCCATCACTTCTACCAGTTGCCTTACGGAGCTCAGGAGGGTGTTGATGATAGTTCTTAATCCTTCAGGGACACAAAAGGTTAATACTGTGAATCTAATTCGCTAATCCTAAATTCCTGCACTGTGGCTTTTGTACAACTAATATTGCTCTTTACAACGAGCTAAAACTCATTTTTTGCTAATTTCGAATTAGATCTTGAAAAAGGATTTGATCTTAAATACTCTTTTATACATACAATGATACAATAATCAGATGTTGAATGCTAATACTAACCCGGCAAAATGGTGATGGATTTCATGGCCCTGAGCACACGGAATGTGCGCAAAAAGTCCAGGTCAAATTCCACATCCCTCTCTTTGCTTATAATAGCTGTTACGTATCCCGAGAAGACAACCACAAAATCGAGAATATTCCAGGCATTTCTCAAGTACGAGTACTTATTTAGGACCAATCCCTTCGCGATAATCTTCAGAAGCATTTCCAAGGTATAAATCCCAAGAAAGATGTACCTGCCAATAATATTGGAAACCACCTGAACTATGAAGCCTGGGAAATCTTGTTGAGCGTTAAAATCGCGCCATTTTAACAGAATTTATTTATTTTCAATTTTTTTTTAGAATTGAAAATATTTCCTTACTCAAGAATATCCACGACAGCATTCTGAGTTTCGCTTCCTTGAACCTTCGGGATTGACCCACTCGTGTCCTCGTAATTAGTGTCCATAGCCAAGGTGACGCAATTGGCGAGGATGATGATGAAGATGAAAACATCGAAGACTTGGTGGGAGATAATTTTGCAGGCAAACTTTCTTACTGGATTCAGAGGACCGAAGACAAAGCAGGATTTGGAAGCTGCAAATCGGTAGATGTAGGTGTGCGCAAATTTTTTCGTGAGGAGGCAGAACGTCTACAAACAATTGATCAATTCAGTTAAAATGTATCCGATTACTATTCTTCGGGTTTTGAATTATTTCCACGAAATGATTATTACGGCACCTTAAAAGCTTACTCATTCACAAGAAATTCTTTCATGACATGTACAGATAATGCTTATAAATTATTTAACAACCTAAGAAACTCACATCGTCGAAGACAAATGGATCAACCTCCTCCACGAGTTTCCCATAAAAGCGATTTACATCCTCGGTTGTTCTGCCTGTGCACGGAAAACATTGGGATTAAAACATTTGAAAGATGGTGAGAAGTGACGGTCGAAATACTAAGTGTTTATTTATATAGGATTAACTCCAGTATAAGTTTCTATCGATACATCCTTTAATTTTAAACATATTCTGTTGAAGGGTCATACCTTCGAGCTCAGCAATCTCCGTACGAATACATCTTAATGGCAATGATACCAAATAATATATTAAATAGTTTTTATTGTGATACCTATGTTAATAAGCAACGAATGACCTTACTTTTGCTCGACCCAGCCGTTGCCACATGGGATTTTTCATCTTCCATCGGCATCTCTACCCGATTTCAAAAGGCGTTGTAGGCAAAATTCGTGGAGAGTGGAGACTACAAATATCCCCAATCCCCAAGTTCACAATTTCAAATTGATGTATTTTAGAAACATCATTTGGCCAGGTAATTGCGGCTTTGGTGAACTAAACTTGCATAGTAATGTAACAACTCCACACAAAAAGTCACGAAGTCACAAACACAATAAAATGTATTCTCTTTAAATTGACCTTGATTTTCGTAACATGTCGAATGTCGACATCGACACGTCCGGTAGTCCAGTCTTCTCTCAAGTAACAGTAACAATGACATAAATTAATACTCACAATGACACAATACAATTTATTATAAAATATAGCTATAAAAATTGAAAGAGTTTAGCAAGGTATATTTTACTTGTTTACACCATTTTTTCATTTTGTTTGATTCATTTTTAAGGTACTTCAATGCTACTACAACGGGAACGGTAAACAAAGCTGGAAACGTTTGATGATTTGATCGTTACTCCGTTACTCGTTAGGCCTTTAGAAATGCTACATTTTTATTTTTAGCCACTTTTTCAAAAACTGCTGATTGACGACAAAGTAAGCAATTGTTTTTTAAAGTTTTTATAAATGAAGTTAAGCCTTTGATATTTTTAAAATGTGAATTGATGAGAGAGTTTGCGATTTCGTATTTTGTATAAGGGAACGAATGAACGATGTATGCGTAATACGTGTGTGTAAATAAGTAATTGTCTTATTTACAAAAAACGCATGTAAAAGTAACGATACAGATCCAGTTAAGACATTTCCGCCAAAAACTATGCATACATTATTATTTATTATACAGAAATTGTGATTAATACAATTTTATTTATTCTTCTTATTCTCTATAATACATAAGCCTTTGTGTCATGTATAAATAATTATTATAAATTATAATGTTCCCTGTTCTTCCAAAAATCACGGCGACGACGACGAGGTCATCTTCTTGGATGTAAAAGATCTGTGAGGGTCAAGGAAAGTAAGGTAAAGATGACGACCGGGAGAGACGATAATGTGGGAGCCGAAGATCTCCTACAAAAACCGAATTTTTGTGACCCCTTAAATTTCTTGCATTGGTACTTCTTCCGACATTTGTCATTCTCCTTTTCGGCGACCAGCGGACAGAGTTCGCCATTTTCTAAGCGGCAAGAATCTCCTTCCTTGCTCCAGCGAATATATTTCATGGTCGTCTCACTCTCCTTGTGCTCCCTTAAACAGCAGCAGCCTGGCTGGCAGTTCGGATCTGCCTCCACACAGTCACATACTCTTCCATGACCATTGTCAACAATTTTGTAGCCATAGTCCACACATTTCCATCCGGGGGAACCGAGTTTACAATCCCCGTCTATTATGTCAATAAATCAACGTTTCAAAAATAAAAGTAGTGTCCATAAAAAACTCAGCTTCCAAAACACTATAGAGGTCGCAGTTCTACATCTGTTGGATTTAGTACAGCGCACTAACGCAGTAGGCAGAGGAAGTTTTATTTCATACAAACACAAATGTATACAATTATGTACATAGCTATACAGATGGTTTTTGATAAATGCATATTTGCAAGAAGTAAACAAAAATTTGTTCAAGGGTAAAGTAAATACATTATATTTAGCTACCCCTAAATTACCTTCATTACAGGCCGGATTCATTTCAAACTCCGTGGATGGTTGCGGACCAAAGTAGGCTACGTGAGCCGCTGCGACAATGTCCTCACCAACGGCAGCAAAAGATGACCGGATCATTGTGGCAAGCACTACCAGGAAAGGTAAGTTAATCAGCATGGCTGCAGTGTCCTTTGTTTCAAAAAAAAATGTATTAGTAGGTAGACAATTTAGACCTTACACCCCCTGCGATACTTCAATACAAATGGTACGTAAGGTGAATAATAGGAGGGGAGATTCTAATGATTGTCAACATGAATTTATATGGGGAAAAACGGACAAAATTAGTATTAATCACAGTGTTACATACTCTAGCAAAAATAAATTGTTGTGCGTTCTTTCCCAGATCTTTGTCGTCCGTCCCGTGTCCCGTCCTCTGGCAGACAATGGAGACAATCAATGATTAATTATTGATACTTTTTATTGCACCAATCTGCAGCAGTAACCAGCAACCATGTGGTTATGCGTAAGACTGTTAGTTGTGTTAGGGTACATTTACACAACACATGTACAAACACACGTATAAACTTGGTGTGATTTTATAATATTGTATTTGTCTATGTTATAAACGTGTTACAGGTTACAGTTTACTTACAATGAAGACAACTACAGCAATTATTTTGCAGTAAATCTAAATGCACACTCAATACTCAATATTATAAATATATACTCATGCATAGGATCGATAGGGTTAGGGTGTCACGCTCCACGCTGTCAGGTGAGACGTCACGTGTCACGTCCTTCACGTCACGTCATCAGGTCACGAACTCAGCTGAGAAAGCTCAGAATGGTCAGAAGTCAGAACGTCAGAAGTCAGAATGGAAGAATAGGAATAATTAAAAATTAAAAATATAATGTTTATATTATTGTATGTTTATATATGTACATTACATAATATGTACATATTATTCTACTCATATTTCATATTCATATAAAAATACGTAAACGTTCACGTGCACATATTGATAATAATTGATACATTAATGTCATTCATAGGATGCGAGTACGCGAGGCGACTGGTGCGATGTCCGACGCCTGGCCAACACTCACATATAGACAGACATACACTTGATTAATCATTTATCAAATAAATAATAAGCAACAAGAACATCAAAAAATGATTCACCAATTTTCGGATGGACGATGGGATGAAACGAAAAGCGAAGATGAGGATAAGAATTTGAGGAAATGAGGATTGAGTATAAAAAATAATTTTAAAAACATTATCAAACATCAAACAATAAACTGATGAAAAAGTCCTATGGCCCCCGCCCCAGTCCAGTAACTTGCACAACAAAAATCGGTGGTGGAAAAGACGAAATACGCGAAGTACATTATATAATATGTACTATTATTATATGTACAATATTAATAATATAATAATATAATTATTTATATTATATTTATATGTATTATATTATTTTATTTTTTATTATGTAGTACCATTGTGTGAAAATTAATTTTAAGAAACTGTAACGATTCTGCCTTCAGATGGTAAATTTTGGATGGTTTATGGTTTCCATCGAACTACTAAAAATTTAGAAGAACAACGGTTGTCCACAAGATGTCCGCGGTGTGGATTAATCAGTGGAAATTCATTTGGATCAAAATAATCTTTGGGGTAATTCTAGTATTTCTCGTGCATCCTCAACTCACACAAACGTTTTTCTTGCGGGCTGCCGACGTTAATTTCACCAAGTAATAATGACCAGGTTTTACCCTAAGTTTTTCAATGCTACTAGAATACACGACAACGTGATACTGTGATACACGATCAACACGTTTGGGTTTTGTAAATGTAAAACCAATAGGAAAATGCTTTTTTTCATTATTTCACACTTTATTGTCAGTTCACAATCGCATTATTTGTTTTTCGACTGGTAATTTTGTATATGAAGTATGTCGTATAAAATAGTGTTGACAGGCTGGAAAAATCCGGTTATTGATCACATCTAACTATTTATCTCATGCAAACCAGGGAAGAAACCACACAAATATTGAAGGAGATCTCCGAGATCATCTTAAATGAAACGAATGCTGCATTGCCGGAGCTTCAAAGGAAATCCGTTCGGAAAATCAGTGAGCGGTACCCACCGGACTACTATTTGGATCAATTGACACGAGATTATTTTGAAGAATACGTGGATGCATGGTGGAATGATTCACGCGGGGAGGAGCATTCTCATGTTGAACAAATCCTTAATTCTTCCCTGCTTACGAACTTGGATCGGGTGAGCTTTGGTTCTTCTATCCGATGACATCGAAAACAGGTCAGGGTGGCTTATCCATCAAGTGATATCAATGTTTTTTTTTTTGTAGCATGGTATTGTTGCAGGTCACATGTTTAAGTATGCTGCTTATGTCTTGGAACGGTTTGGAACCTACCAAGAGGTCGGCTATACGTATAAATACCGAGATAATTCTGATACCGAGGATGACCATTTAATAGTGCAGATGGAGATTTGGAATTCCAGTAATGTGGATGAGAAAATGTTATTCATTATTGGATATGACGATACACCAACCGTCGTTACATTTGCCCCTAATATCTCGGAGGGTCTGGTTGCTCTTCAAGTTCAAGTACCGCGTGAAAGTTATTATTTGTATGCATAATTCTTCAAACACTGCAATTATATTTATTATTTATTTGACTCGTATAATGGTTTTTTTTAAACCTGCATAAATACTGTATTTTCTGTTGACAAGATAGGCAGTCCAAACCGATAGAAATCCCTTCATGGATGCATCAGCAAATTTCTTAAACAGTCCCGTTGTAATGGTGAATGCCATAGACCAGCAAACCCATTTGCATCTATCGCACGACCAGCAAGTGGAAATTGATATGCCTTGGTTTACGGAATTGGGCGATAAAATTTTGGGTCAACAGCTTACAATCGAGGCTCGGGAAGTTTGGGATTACGGGGATTATCCCATATTGTCCATCACAGTGCTCCCCCGGACCTTCATGTCCGTCTATATTGCCACTGATACTCCTGACCTCACTATATCCGTAAGTTTCCCTTGGGTTGATATTATTAATGGACAAAAACCTTTTCTTTTTGACTTCAATAGTTTTTTTTTCCTTCGTAGATGGTGATTACCAACGGATTCATTCCCACTCCAGACTTAATATGTAACCCACCTAAAAGAGAATTTCTCCGTCCAGTATGTGTGAGCTTGGATAAGACTCAGTATAGGTTCGCAATTACAGACTTCCACCCGGATCCGTCTCATACTTCCGAGTAAATTATAGACGCCTACTTGCAGAATCATTTATAGTTCATAGGTTATACAAATTTGTCTCATGTGTCCTTTTAATTTAATTTCTTTTTTTTTTAAATTGTAACGTGGACTCCACGTTACAATTTCAGAGGGCACATGGAAACATATTTCATTGGCATTGCTCCTATCCCTGGCAATAAATCCGTCTCCGTGGGATCATTAGTGAATGTCACTATTGCAATAAATAGGACCAACTGTTTGTATTGGGATGAGAATCGAAATATCTGGTCGGAGAGCGGTTGTTACATCACGGTAATGCGGCTTTCGAATCCCAAAAAATGTGAAGTAATGTAATTAATTAATTAATAGTTTGGTTGTAGACAATTTATGCTCCGGAGGCTTACGGCGCCATAAGTTGCATTTGTCCCCATTTGAGCACGTTCTCTGCCACAGAATTCACAACACCGTTGTTTCTAGTGGAGCATTTGAAACTGGAAAACTATTTCATGATTGTTCTGGACAATAACGTAATCATTCCTTACGTCGTTTCCGGGCTTTTGGTTCTTGTGGGAATCTTTCTCATCATATGCTGGGTTGCTGATCGAAAAGATTCACGGAATAAAGGGTTACACCTTCTGGCGGATCCGAAGCTGGAAATGGAACAACATTTTTATCTGGTCACCGTGGTCACGGGAGGTTATTTTTCCGGTTCGAGTACAACCAGCAATATTTCACTCCAAATTTATGGAACCAACGGCTCTTGCACTGTACGTTGTCTTTCCGACGTTTTATTATTACACATCTAATATGACAAATTTCTGGAATAGCGGACACTGCTCTTTTAAAAATAGCGTGTTTACGAATGTAATATTACAAATTACAATACAGGTATGATTGATTGCAGCCCTTTGTGCTTCGAGAGGATGTCCAGGCTGTAAAGACGATGCGAAGTAATAGTAAAGACACATTTCTTGTCTCCAGTCTCAAAAGCCTTGGAGAATTACAAAAGATCCGGCTTTGGCGTGACGACAATGGCAAATCTCCTGACTGGTACATGATCTCAAAAAAAAAACTAGTTACTTTTCCGTGCTAAGTGGTCAATTGATGGAGATTATTATTCTGGATTCTGGACATGTTCACTTATCATGAAAAAACTCTTGATTTCTGTGACGTAATAAATCAGGATGTGCAGAGCAGTGAGTGTTCGGTGTATCCATTCCGGTCGTTTGTACCGCTTCCGAATCGAGACAAATTTGTCTCTTGGACTCTTCGGTCGATCCACGGTTTTGGAGGTTCCAGTCTGCAAAGATCAAGACTTACTCAAATGGACATTTTGTTTCTCTTATTGCTTGTACACCGGATTCCATGATCGTCATCCTTGGCTGAGCATTTGGAAATGTTCTCAAAGCATCCGATTCACCCGGTGCGAGCGCCTCCTCTGCCTCGTGGCGTCTGTTTTCCTTTACGTCCTTTTCCTGTACTGGTACCGTGACGTTTATCATCATGTTGGTAAGCTTATTGAGCTTTTCCTGTAATTTTTTAATTTTTCTGTGGACTGAAAACTATGACTGGATAGTAATCGGAAAGGGGTAATTTGGGGGAGGAGCATAAGTAATCGTTTATTACGTAGTATTCGTGTCCTCGCATTTGTTATTTATTATTTATATCTCTATTATCCATAAATTTTATTCATTATCAATATCAATATAATATTTAATTTTTATTATTTATATCTCTATTTATCCATATTTATTCATTATCAATATATTTATTATTTATGTCTCTATTTATCCATATTTATCCATTATCAATATATTTATATTTATTATCCATATGCATTTGGGTTTAGAAAGAATTGAAACCCCTGAATTTCGGTTGGACGCCTATCAATTGGTTGTGGCCTTCTATGTCTTCTGCCTAGCAACTCCGGCAGAGTTTGTCTTGAGGCAACTCTTCAGGTAAACATTCGCGAATCAATTCTTGTGTCTTGTACCATTCTTTTGGAATGTTCGTTTTTATCCAAATTGACGTAATACCTAAAAATTTCAGAATGGTATGTTTTTGACAGAGCCACAAAATTAAGTCAGGTGTTGACCTTAATAGCTTGGCACTCGAGGGAGCACTTCACGTTAAAGAATGAGCACGTTTTTGGGACCTATGACCAGTTTCAACCACTACATTCGGAGCTCAGCCCGACGTTTTTCACCCATCAGGGAGGGAAGCCGGAAACGACGACGAATTTCTCTATCCCCACAAATAATGCTGCAGACACGGAAAAATGGTTGGCACACACCCCACGCCCTCCCACATTATCCTACAAACAACCCCTGCCCAACTCTTTCATACGGGATACGGATCAGGGCAGATCAAGGAGCCAGAGGAAACCCCTGGAAAGTCGGCCACCGAGGAGGGAGCCACCACGGCCAAAGCCGAACCTGGAAAAGTCCGCATCCACACTTGGAAGTAGCACCACCACTGGAAGTTCCAGTACATCAACGGCAACAACGGACAGTGGGACGCAGTCGATGTCCACGTTGACAAGTTCGGAGAGCACCATTGGCGGGGACGCTAAGAAAATCCCCTTATTTCATCCACAAAATGAGATGGCTTCCCGGATTGAGCCGAGTCTCCCACCCGTACGAGTGGTCAAAGTGCTCACTTCGGGCAAGGATAAACCGGTCGTTAGAATTATTTTGTGCTGGCAAACGCCTGCTCCTACTTTCTGCAAATTTTTGCCAAGCTGGTAATTTTTTTTAGCCATTGCATTGGGATGATATAAAATAAATATGTATAAAATATGCATGATATTGTATAAAATAAATAACGGGTTTATGTACTTAATTATGACTGCATGTCTCATTATCCACGGACAGTTTTGTGTTCATCGGTTGGATGGTAGGTCTTAGCTTCATCGGTGGAGCTACGGCCGTCATTGTTATCTTTGGAATTCAACTTGGGCCTATGTTATTGTGGGAGTTGCTGTCGGATCTGATCATCACTCTTGTATTTTCAGCCTTCATATTTTATCCCCTCCTCATCTTCGTAATTGCCATCGTCCAATCTTCGTTTCTTTGGGTACGTAATGGGGCCCTCCCTGCGGCGCTTGATTGGGGGATGCACCTAAATTCTTTACCTTTTAGATTTTGGGAGTCTTTTTGTTGTTTCTTGCAACAACCCAAAATTGCATGGAGCATACACGTTGCTTCTTTGTTATGTAGGTAGCCGATTTCGAGCAAGATGATAGATTTCAAGTGAAAATCCTCCAGGATAAAGAGCCGAAGCTGGATCATTGCAAGCCGTGTGCTTACCAGCTATTTGTCCCGGAACGTGTTCATCCTCCAATAACGGAGAAGAGGAGCTTTGTAAGCTATTTTTCTCGTAGTCACTAGCCCTTATATAAATAATAAATAAGATTGTGCCGTAAACACACACATTGAATGTATTCGATTTATTCACTTGACTCGGACTCCTGTTTCTAGGAAAAGAAATTGGAAGCTTCTCGAAAAGATCAAGCCAATTTTCGCTTATTGTTGGTGGTAGTACACTGTATTTTGATGGCATTGCTTATTGCAATCCCGTATCTAAACTTTTCCCAATACGTGAGTCCCTCATTTTTTTAAATTAAAGATGTCACCCTTTACTTCTTTAAAACAGATAATAACTAATCCAGGATGTGTACCACGTAACACATAATGTACATACGTACATAATGTATTCTTTTTCTAGGAGAAAGTACATAAAAGGAAATAATAGCATGTTCGTATTCTTTCTGCAGGATTATCAGCAAACAAGTAGTTTGAAAGGAATTTTTGAAGAACAACACCATTGGAAAAAGATCCACAATATTGAATCGTTAGTTTTGCTACTGATACAAGCTTTCATACTGATACAAGTGTATTTAGTTAGTTTTGTATGTGTCAGAATGTCCATATGGATCACACGGTGAATATTTGCTCACTTTACACTTGTCAGGTACTACGAATATCTTCACGAATTTTTAGAAAACGTAATCTTTCCTCAGACATACGATCATGGGGAGTACATTCCTTACTTTGACAGCGTCCCGGTGTATTTGAGCGATCAAGTTTCCTTGCTGGTGGGGGTGCCGCGTCTTCGGCAATTTCGGGATTCTCCAAAAAGTAATTAAGCAAAAAATTTATTTAAAGATCAGAAAAATAATATGTAAACGCATTTGGTTGGTAGTGTTAATAATTAACAACAATACAACAATACAAACTGGTCTGTTAATCCACAGAAAATTGTACGACCTCCTCAAATTTCCCTCTTCCATGTCTGCATTCGGAATTGATGGAATTGATTTATCCCTTGGATCGGGAATCTTACGGCGGAAACTGGCTTTCCCGATTCACATCCCCTGGCTCTGGTTCCACCTTCGATTACAATGACATTTGGAAGTATGTTGAGGATAGTGAATCCTTGACGCGGGGGGCCAAGATTTTGTGCTATCCGCCAGGAGGCTACTTGGCGTACCTCGGACGAAATATGATGAGATCCTTCGGAGTTTTGGAATATTTGGGAGCACATGATTGGATAGACAACCGGACCCGTGCCATCCTCCTGGAGATCTCCACCTTCAATCCGAGCGTCAACTTGTACGTGTACACCCAGCTCATTGCCGAAATCTCCTGCAGTGGCTCCTGGCTTCTGAGCTCCGTCTACTACCCCGTCACGCTCACAAATGTCAATTCCACGGCGAATGACAACGACAGCTATTTCGTGTTTTACATCCTCCTTGTCCTCATCCTGGTGGTGTTGACGGTCAAAGGGAGTCTTCAGGTCGTGGGATGGTTCAAGTACCGGAAGGTTCTTCCCACGGAAGTAATTCTGGTCCTCATGACTCTCACCTCCGTCAGCATTGGATTCCATAGACTTCGCCTCGTCCAAGACTTAGAGGAGCGGCTGGACAAAGCCTTGATAAATGACCACGTCCCTTTTGACAATGTTTGTCACTGGGATCAGTGGGAGAGACACTGTTTTGCCTTCACCTTCTCCTTCGCCGTCCTCATGATACTCCAGTACATGTTCAAGACCCGGCCAGAATTTTACATGCTTCATGTGAGCCTTAAATTGTCCTCGGGCTACCTCGTCAGTCACGGATTTTATATGATCCTCCTCCTCATGTGCTTCTGCATGTGGGGATACGTCCTCTTCGGGGAACATACCAGTCTTTTCCGGACCATACCCGCCTGCTTCACCACCATACTCCAGGAGATTGTTGGGGACTACTTCTGGGAAGATCTCTTGGAATTGAATTATTTTTGGAGTCAAATATATGATATCATCTTTGACGTGTCCGCCGTCTTCATCGGCGTTAATCTCATGATCTCCATACTGGACGATAGTTTCCAGGATGCTCGGAGGATTGCCTCCCAGAAGAAATACTGGATATCGTACTTGCAGTTTGCGAGGAGATTCCTTCCACAATCCCATATTGTTGGACCTTTCAAAGGACCCATCCTCCATCCCGCCCGAATCGCTGCTATGCAAAACACCAGCGCCGAATTTCTCCGGGAATGCTTCGAGACGGAGGAGCTTCAGCGGATGCAACTCATGTACCAGCTCACGCAGACGTTGGCCAATGAGAGGGGATTCTACCTGGTGAGTAGCAATTGGAAAAGGAAGAAGGCGAGGGAGAGGCGGGAATTGGCACTCAAGATTGAGATGATGCGTCGGAGGGTCATTCGCTTCATTAGCACCAAATGGCACTCTGTCCTCACTCCTGATGAGGTCCGAGAACACTCTCAATTCTCCCAGAACATTCTCCGCCTCAAATTGCGCAAGCTGGAACAAAAGTTTGAGAGACTGGAACAGGCCTTAGCCAAACTGAATAAAGGTCCTTACACACAAGTGACGTTTTAAAATATTCTCCCAAGATGACATCTCTTCTTGACTGTTTTTATCCTAATTTTCTATTACTATATAATTACTGTTTACGTGTTCTTGGATTCTGTGACGAATGTAATGCGTGATGTGAATAAAAGTATTTTTTTACAGTGGTTTGTATCATCTTTTGTAACATTTTCATTACGTCTTGTATAAGCTAGAAACCTACAGCCAGTATGAGCACGCCAGTAAATACTGCGAATGTACTCACAGATGCTTGATGATGAAGTGCAACATTGAGCATATTTTAAAATGTTTGTAGCATTCAAAAATCATTTAGCTTATTATAATTTGATAGATAAACGGAGACAATAGACGATGAGGTAAACAAAAGGCGCATGTATTAGTGGTTGCCAGAATACAAAAGGATAATAAATGAAGTGCCTATAGATAGAAAGATGAAATTGGATTGTGAAACAAGCGGCCACACAAGTGTGAGCCCCAGCCCGAATAGAAGTATATCAAGTAAATAAATGCATGTGCACAATGGAGGTGAGTACAATATGTAACGTGTAACGAAATGTTTACGTGGTAAATAATGGAATGCGAAAGAACGATAAAAACACTTTTTTTTGATACAACAAAGTTAGATATTATTACTCTTATACAGGACACAATAGTTATTTTAAATAGGTATATCACCTTGAATCCTGCCACATATGCAAGTACATTGCAACAATGACCCTTGACAAGTTTTTTCTTTAATATTAGAGAAACAACAATAATGGGTCGCAGATGTCTCTATGATTACCTAGATTACGCGATCACTTTAATCACATATAAATAACATTGCTTTGACATTACAGGGGGTATATATAATTTGAAGAGGAGGAGGACCGATGACATGAAAAAAGGGCACATAGGGTTGGGGAGAAGGAATTTCAAGGGAACGTCGGACTTCACTTTTTTCTATCAAAAACAATTAAAAAGCAACACACACTTCCTCGTGTAAATTCACAGAGTCAAGTTACAAATTCGCATTGAGGTTGAGGTTTCTTTTCGTTTACGTTTTGTCACTGTCTTCTGACAATGTTTTATAAAAAGTTTCTTAGGTAACAGTAGCTTGTATCAGCTACAAATAGCTCGAGCTAAATATGTTTCTTCTACTTTTTTATATATATATAGACTTTTATTTACAAATGTATATATATATGTATATATAGGTGATTACATAAAAAAGAAAACAATGATATTTTTAAAACTTGTTGAAATCAATTTGATGTACCCATACATTAGGTTCCTACTAACAAACGTTTTTGTTTTATATATATGTACGTTTTTGAGCCACACCAAAACAAATCCATAAACAATTAATAATTAACTTACGATGATCCTATGAGCTTGTCTGCAACATGATAAGATTATTTTTCAACACCTTTTCTAATAAGTCTTTCGAAATTATGCATTTCTACACAATTATAACAACAGGGACAAAAAAAAACAAAAACAAAAAACATTTTTCAATAGCCAGTATGAAAACTTATAAAAAACCAGTTGGCTGGAAGCTGAGAATAAAACGTTGAGTAGATCGAGTACAAGAGAACAGGAGACCGTCAAAAGTCATTCGACTGCTTCAGTCCAGTCACACATTATAACCAATTATCATTGAAGCGTTCGAGCCGTACTCTGTTTTGCCAATTCCGAAAACCTTGTTCATGCTCAATAAGCACAATGGTATTAGGTCAGATGGATATATGTATGTATGAAGTTTCGTAACATGATCCCATGAAACATTCAAGTCACGGTTTGCAATTAGGTGCCTCGCCTTTAGAGTCCATTGTTTCAGTGTTGATATCCAATAACAACCAAGGGCTACTTGCTGTTGCTCATGGGCGTATGTAAGGTGGGCTTTGTTTCAGAGTTAGAAAGGCTTCGGGCATTTTCTCGAGCAATTTCCTAAGAGCATGTAGATCTCAGAGCGTCGTGGTCTATGCCGCTCTTCAATGTGTCAGCTTGAATATGCAGTTTTCAACGTTAAATGCGTTAGTTGGTAACTGTCAAGAGCAACACGTCAGGCTTGTAAGGGGCTTTGTCCTTTCCCGCTCCAATTCGTTAACAGTCTACTGACGTTCTACGTCCGTACCCTCTCTTGTGTCTGGGCGGTGGTCATTACCTACTTGCGAACCTATGGCTCTGGCGTTGTCCGCATTCAGAGTCTCCTTGGGCATGGAAGCATGAATTCCACTTGGCGAGGACACATTTGGTGCAGCTAGACCTTTTGATTGCATAGACACAGGAATAGATGGCCCTGAAGATGAGATCGGTGTCCCTGTGCTCGAGATGTTTCTATCTTCGCTGCCTGTATTCGACGATTCCTCAGATTTTTCATCCGTATTTTCTGTTCTCATGACTTCAACAATACGGTTTTTCACATAATCTAAAGGCGTTATTCCCTGCAGCTGAGAGCTGATTCTTCGAGGATATATATCACCGCTGCCTGGAGGCGCCCCACCTGGCATGCCAGACGTTCCAGGAGATAACATCATGTTGAGGATATCGCTTCCTTCTTCGCTGACACTGTAAGCAAGACCCCATAAGATAGATCTGCAGACTGATTATAATTGAGTAATTTAACTTAGTTAATTTTTCGCGATTCCTCACGGGGGATAATTTATATCTTTAGATGTTGGAACAGAAGGCGGCCTCGGATGCTGCGCCTCCGGCTGAACCACGCGAATGATGTGCCTCTCATCCGGATGATTCTGATGTAATTGCTGTTGTTGTTGTTGCTGCTGCTGCTGCTGTTCCTGATGCTGAAGCGCTCGTCTTAGTTTCCAGTTCGGGTAAGAACCGAAATCGTCCTCTACTTTTGGCTGCTGCATAATAGGCTGGTGATGCGGCGACTGGGCCAGGGAAACTGGCGCAGATGCTACGCCTGTCGTGACTTGTTGATGCCCAGGGCCGATTCCATGAACACTACTCAAACCTTTCCCAGAAGCATAGTCTTTGGAGATTATCGAGTCAATATGATCACCCCAAGTGCCACCTACACAAATCCCAACCAACCAATTCAGCTCTACACCGTCCACCTTTTATACGCCACCACCACTACTGCAACTACGATTACGATCAACTAGCGAACTTTGACCAGAACATGATAAAAAACTAACCTGGCTGGTTTTTGAAGTCCATTGGACGAGGATCTTCTTGTTTAACGTCATCGTGATGTGAAGACGCATTAAAATTTGGACCCGAAGATGATCCTGGTCCATGTTGCTGGACCTGACTTCCAGGTTGCGACCGCTGAAACGATGCGAATAGTCGATCGCCTCTCGGTGCAGGTGCCGGAGACTGCCGATCGTGAGGTGAGGATTGGTTAATTTGGTGAGTAATTATAGCATCAATCAACGAAGCAGCTGTTAACGTAGAATCTGAGGCATCTGGTGCACCTCGATTGTAACCTTTGCTTTCAACAACGTCTTTACGATTTCTGAAAACAATTATTATATGAAATAATTGTGAATAATAATAATAATAATTATGAAATAATGATAATAATGGAACAAACAACTAGTTCGTTTTCGAGTACTATCAAAGTACAGATATAATATAATACCTAATATCCGGGGGCAAAATATGGCCGGGAGGCCCTTGTGATGGCCTGTACATTTGTGGAGATTGATGTGGTGGAGCAGAGGTCATTCTGTTGTTTCGTTCGATTTCAACCATGCTTTTCCCAAGCCCTTCGCCAACTACCATATTAACTGCAAGGAAGTCGAGAACAATAGTTATGAACGGTAATCCACGAAAATGATTCATGTCTTCCTTACCGGAAAAATGCATACATTTATCTACGTGCAGATATTTATTGATAGTAATTAATTACCTCTTGGCAATCCTGCAACCCCCCGTCCTCTGTGTTCTTCCTTTGGGACGGGCAAGCTAGGCTGTGCGGCCGCAACATCTACCAAGGATGTGAATGCATCCGCCTGTGTGTATCTATTCGGTTCAACTTTTACTACAGCCCCTGCGAAGCCAAAACCCATTATGTTACTATATGGTGCAATACGACCAAGTATTTGGTTTTTGTATTAACAAAAATCAGACGTCTCTCGAGTGTCTGCACGACTAGTAAGGTCACTCAATGCTCAGTGGGTTCAGCCCTTTCGGACTCCAAGCAGTGGGATCAAACATTTCCTTTCTGATGAAAGACATTTTTTGCCTCGCGGACCAAACTAGTCTTAGACAGTGAGAGGTTGTTCATCATTACCATTATTAACTTATTAACACGGTTAACGTAGTGCTGGCGACTTACTCTGTGCATTAGCTCGATGTATAACTGAGCCGCCTTGCCGTTGTTGTTGATGTATTTGGTGGGATGTAGGAGGAGTTGGTGATTGTCTGTACGCGTCATGCCGTGGAGGTAGTACGTATACAGCTGCGCCTCCAGGATTGACTGAAACCGGTGTTACGTTTCTTTTCACTGGATCAACCCGTGATATTTGCTGAATTGAATTCTGCGGTGACTGCTGAGGCTGATGTGTCGGTGGCGGCTGCTGCATTTGCTGCGATGTGTAGTAATCGTTCATCAGTTGTTGGCGCGAGCTATCATGAACTATCGGCCTGGCATTGTTGTGTTGATCTATAGCGTACGCTGTTGATGGTGCTGACGGCGGAGACGCCCTTTGCTGGCCAGTTGACGGCGGTCGTTGGCCATAGTAAGGTGATGCTGAACCTGTGTTTACAAATGTCATTTTATACATTAACTCACTTGTAATACATCCAAATTTCTGAAGTTTAGCATTACAGATAATATACGCTACCATGATAGGGGTACGGTGCAGCTGGAGACATTCTTTTATAGTATTCCTGCCTTTCGTAAACGTAATGCTGTGCAACATCTTTTGCTCTGCCCTTGTCAGCAGTCACTGGTGTTCCCTGTGTAATTGATCCTTCTTTCGAAGGCCTTAAAAGACCTTCGTATTTGTTCTGCATGGTTACTGGCGGTGGGTACCCTCGTATGTTACTATTTCGATTATGTACATTATGTTGGAAATTTGCACTCGGTTCAGGAAATCTAGGCTGCGGATGATGGAGTGAAATTGGTGTTCCATGCGTGATTGATCCATCTTTCATAGGAGAAAGGACTGGAGGCTTTGTTAGAAGCGGTGGTGGTGGAGGTACAATTTTCGAAGCTTTTGGCGGTGGTGGTGCTAACTGTTGTACTGGCCGTTGTCGATTTACGGCTGGATACTTGGGGTACTGATATTCCTCTTGCCTTGACGGTGTGAAATCCAGTGGCTGATGGGCAGGTGGTGGCCCCGAATTCGAGGACCTGTGAGGTGTTGGTGGTGACGCCGGGCGTTTTTTCATGCTTAAGTCTAGAGTTTCACATTCGTCCCGAATGGGCGGAGGGATAGGCGGTTGAGTTTGCATCATGGGAAGCCCATCACTCCTGACAATGTGATGAGAAGGCAATCCTCGCATATCAACTTTGTTGGCACTTCCAAAAAATACCGGATAATGAGGAGAAGAAACAGGCAGGTTCGAAGGTTGCGGTTGTTGCGGTGAAGAAGCTGGATGATTACGTGAAGGCTGTGCAATTAGCATATGCTGACCAGGAGGTGGGAGATGACTGCGGTCATGACTTTTCAGAATCGATGTTATTGTCGGCGACAAACTAGGACCAGGGTGAACTTGACTCTGCAAGAGGAATTCTATTAAACTGCAAGTTCGCAGATTACAAAATGTATTAGTTTACAAAAACTCCGTACCTGGTTCTGAGCTGTATTTTGAGAACTGTTTGGAATCGTATTTCTTCCCAGCTGTCGTTCAATGGTTTTTATCATCAAATCCTTGACTGTCATAGGTTCATTTACATCGTTATTCTCCGGACTTGCATACCGAACTGTACATACAAAACAAGAAAGTTTATCAGTAATAATGCCAACTTTTTAAGGTTAAATTACTTCGGTTACTGGTACATACTATATTCGGGATTTAGTTTTTGTCGCCGACTACAAGACAAAAACTCACCAGGATGGGAAGAGTGGTGGTGACTTGACGAATTCACGTGTTGTGGTTGTTGAATGTGAGGATGACTCGTCAAACCTGGACCATGTAAAGAATGCGATACTGGCGGTCCTTGAGACTGAGACTGGGATATAGACTGGGATATGTGGGGACTTGCAGAATGCAAAGTTGAGAGTCCATGATGTGATGGTTGACTGTGCGGTGATTGACCATGAATTGGTAATGCAGTGGATACAGCAGGATGAGAATGATGACTTGACTGCGTGGTGATTACAAGACCTGTGGATATACTTGGATGCAAATGCGGATGGGTTGGCCCTCCATGATGAGGTGAAGGGGTCTGGGAGATATTTTGCGCCTGAATTGGGGGAGTAGCTTGAATAATAGAATGGTTAGGACGCATAGTAAGCTGCAGAGGAGCATCCGAATGACTTCGGCTGACGTCATCTAATGCGTGTGGTTTTTCTGGCTCATTGGGTCCACCCTCTTCAGCACTCACCTTCAATTAAAAATAATTTAGCTATAAGTTGTATGAATGATACAAAAAAAGCACGCATTAAAACCCTCGTGGCCTTAGACTTACAGTCGCAGACGAATCGTAGTCATCTTTCTTTTCGCCACGAGGTGGATCCTGCGGTGGGTTTACACCTTCATCACAACTAGATGTTGTTGAACCGGACTCCTCTTCGTCCGTTAGAGTGGGTGGCCCGTCGCCTCCCTTGCTCTGTAAATACAAACAATGACATGAGGCCTCAGCGTACTGGCACGAAAACAGCATAAATCTATTAAAAGCAAATATATATTTCATACCTTTTTAAATTCTTGAACTAAAGCATCTAGACCGTATTTTTTCCGGAAGTTAAAATAGAAGTTCCTGCACTGCAAGTCTGATTTCGTACCTATCCTTTCTGATAGCTTTCTCCAGTCGCTTCCAAACTATATATACCAAATATTACAAATGTAGTGTTAAGAAGTCATGATCGCACACATTTTTCATTAGTTAGTGATAATACCTCCACAATAGCTTTTTTAAACACATCGATTTCTTCATCTGTCCAACGCGTTGTGTCCGAACCTGGGTCATCCGGGGTGTCCATACCGGTGTTTGGATTCAGCCTCCGGGATATCCGATTAAAACACGTGGAACAACACTTTGTAACATTTGGTGGTATTTCTGTATGAAAAACGTAATCATTCAACTTCGTAAGTCGTACCACTTGCTACAAGGTAAAAGCACAAATAAAATCGAAACTTACGATATTTAGCACAAATTGCTTCTCTAGTTTCGTCATTCAGTTCAGCCCATTTCGCCGGAAATGGTCTTAAGCGTTTAACACGAGCTCGTCTAGCTGGACATGTTGGAATAGGGCAGACAGGTTTGAACCTCCTACGAAGTGCTTTGCAACGACAAGGTGCACACACTCGATCTCCAGGAAGAATATCATCCTCATTGATTCCATACTGCATCGCCTGTGCCCGGATAAGTGGACGTGATTGCAAAAACGATTCTACATTTTGTTTGCAGATAGCACAAGTGTGAGGACCTCCTTTATCTCCGGCAAAATCTCGTTGTTTCACTGTAGAGTAAAAAAAACGCACCAATTAATATTTATTATTTATATTTTCTATACGTACGTTAAATTGTCTAATCTTTATTCAACTTTTTTATACTATCCATGTCCACGGAGCCCTTTGACTCGTGTTTACGACACTCAGTGATGACGCGCATGATGATTAAATGTAAGAAAATCTCATACTTCTATAGAACTGCACAAAAACCGGAGCGCAGTTCAATTTTTTCATTTCATGTTCTGAACACCTACACAGCATACAATTACCACTACTAATGGCGATCAGCCGAACTAGTGGGAATAGTTGAAATAAACAATCCTTTTGATTTGATACTAATAGTACCATCAGTATTCACAAACATGACGAAAACCTGTCGTAAAATATTCGCCTTACATAGCAAATTATGAAATCTTTCAACCTGAGGCTTAAAATTCTTTTACAACGTGGAACCTTGTGCCTCGTCACCGCCACCATCGAAGTCGCGACCAATGATTAATTTAAAGCTAGAAGAGACATTCTTTATACATATTATTTTAGTATCAGAGATTCTATAAATAAAGCATTCGTAGACATTTTTAAACATTTATATTGAACAACGGAAGTAAATTTTTGAATTGCTGACGGCTACGTTTGAATACATAAGAATTCGCATGCCCATTTTCAAATAAGCATTAATATTAAAGTTTACTAGTTTATTAAAGGTACATATGTGCCGTTGCTAGCTACAAAGTAAAGATTTTTTATGCATATACAATATCGTATACATTATACAGTTGTACATTTTCTAGTTTCATAGTTTGCTTAGGTATAACGTCCATATAAGCCCTTACACACTAAAGACTGCCAAAGTAATTACCAGGTCCTTGTTGATGAATAAATTATATTTCATCACATTAACAACTACTTTTCAATTCAAGAAGTCAATTTCAATAAAGCAAGCCAAAGGGAGACAGAAGGGGGAAGAGATACGAAAATATTTATATTTATTACCTGCTTAATTAAACTCGTACCTCTCGAGAAAGAGAGGAGAATGAAATGAGTGACTGACTAAGTATTACGTATGCTTTTAGTTCTCCTTGAAGGAAACCATCTTTCTTATTACAATGACTGGTAGTACGACATTCGACATTTTCCACGAAGAACAAGAATCCACACACATAAAATAGAGTTGGTAGCTCTCAACCCGTGCCACACGCAAGTGTAGTAGTGTCGAAAGTGTACCGAAAGCTGTACCCGTTACTATACCGAAGAACATTACTTCTATCTTCTACATGTGAGGTGTGCTCAACGATAATTACTAGTAAGTTGAAGCCACACTAAAACATCAAAGTTGAGCATCACATTCTACTTCATTTCTTAACACACTTCAAACCTATTTGTAGAAAAGCAATCAAAGTGTGTTAGTGTAACCAATCCAGTCCAAGAAGTATGTACAAATGTATACATACGTGTACACATAATATGCTCCTATAGCCATAGCCAGTCCATTTTTAAGACCATACACTATAGTAAACACAAACGTATTTTAACCTGAAACAATTTTCCCCCACACAATTCTACTTATATATATGGTTCCACAATTTCTGTTAATTATTTGTTAAGGAATTATATCAATTGAATATGCAGAATTTTTGAAGTGTGATTCCCACACTTAAACTACAACATCGAAGTTACACCATTTATGGACTGAAAAACTATCCTGCTTATGAACTTGTCAATGAAAAGATGAAAAGTAATTTCCCCATGACAAAAATCCTTCATAAATTATGGAAAATTGTGAGTACGCAATCCAGATGCACCACCGTTTTATCAGTTGGCTCTTTTTCGTAAAAGAAATAAAAACCAACAAAGTCTGGTTTATGGTTTAATGAAGAGAGCATACATGCATTCCGGCTTTGAGGTAATCAATTTCAATATCGAACTTTCCAAGCTTCGTCCCCGTAAGTCCCACGGGGGCACCAACCTTGTGTTGAAAGAAGGCGCACAAATTTTTAATACTCACTCGGCAAAAGCTCTAAACAATATGCCAATCCTTGGACACATATGGACATACCAGACACGGAATTTTACTATCGTAGGTAGCAAACATCGCACTTTCAGCTCAGTATTTGGTGTATCGCACTACTGATTCATTACAAAGCACAATTGTTTCATTAGTTCGCTCATCTCATGAAGTAGTAAAACTGACTCAATGGATGCGACAGTATAAAAGGTATATATAATGCAAACATAAGTACACATATACAGGACACAATTATCATAACAACAAATATACATACAATGTATTTTTCAGTTGCTTACTTCCTTCGTGTATGCGTCTAAGTATAAGCAAGCGTATCTTGTATACACACAACAGTACACAATCTCTAGACAACTTTGGCATTCGTTATGCAAGTAACGTATGGTGTAGAATCGGCATGCACTTCTTGTCTCTCTCTCTCTCTTCTTGCATTCAGAAAACTCCAATGTCGTGTTATTCTCAGTTCGAATAATATACAGAATGTTTTCATTTTCATGCACCCACAATTCTTTCCCCCCGCTTTCATGAATAAGTTTACCGAACACATTTACACTTTGCAGAAAGAATAGGTGTACACAGAAATAAAACACTCCCGAAGGTATGTAGCAGGGAATGCATTACTCATGTTTTTCCATTAATTTCATCGAACTTGTATGAACCTTCCGTTCCGACATCAAGGGCCTGTCCCATCTACTTGCATACATTACATATACACCTACATATGTATATGTATGTATAGCTAAGATTCATTGCGTAAAATAAGAGCATTCGTCTTCAACATACAAATACACCAACACATACATTTTAACAAAACGATCGGATTAAAATCGGACCGTACAATTCATGGATAAAAAGAGCTCAAAAGGGATATTAATTATTACTGAAGTCAGGACAAAAGCAGCAGTACGTATAAAAACACACACCTCCATTTCAATCTACGACGACACGATTAGCTATGTACGAGCAACCTCCGGTCAATTCATTTTTCCATTCCATCATAGTTACAAACTAATAGTTATTAAAAACCAATTTTGCCTACACGTATGTATATACGTTTGAGCTCCATGTTTCCGTTAGCTAATGTTACCGATTCGTGTTCCGTACTCACCTTATTAGCGCTGTCACATACATTTATATACTCTCCCCCTGACAGCCATAAATAACGGTTCACCTAAACTTGGAGCAACTCAACGAAGGAACGTAATGACATATTTTGTTTATCAATAGCAATGTTCACTAATAAAAAATGGAACATCTTACAATGAGCCCACATTTCTTCTCAAAATTAAAACATACAGTAGCGCTTTCCTTGGTCTCAATGAAATACCCGACGAAATACTTAATGCCTACTGCCTACAGAATCAATTACTCAGTATTTGAACATTTCTATAATAATTTATAAACCCGTATAGTATGGTGAGACACCAATCAATATCCTCGTGTTCTCATACCTTAAACTTAGATCCATTAAGCAAATTTGTTTACTGTTTCCCGCAAATTAAAATCCACCACGAGCACTTTACTACCTCTTAATTAAACTACCCTTCTCACCAACTACAAATACACTAAGGTTTTTCCTAGCCTTTTTCCTTTAATTCCCTGGTGGCCACCACGCGATGTTGCGAGTGTTTTTAAAATAAAAGCAAGAATCAATACACTAGAACTGAAAACCAAGCCGTTTCAAAATGTTCGCATTCCTTTTTTTTGAAAAATAATTACGTATCAAAAGAATGAAATTGTAAACGACATTGCAATAATAAGTCAAACAAAACTGACCTAAAGTCTGCAAATAAATACTACTGCACGTTGACATTAGAAAAATCAACAATACACAATTAAACAAATACTTGTTAAGAAACCGTATGCATTATAGTCCCGTCAACGTGCAAATTACACACTAAATTACATCTTAACTGCAAACATTTTCGGGGCTTCCCAAGGCGCTGCTATTGAAGTTTTTTTTTTAATTATAAATTTAAATTCGATTATGGTCGATCAATCAACAAGTACAGGAGAGAATGACCAACCATTGTATGTAGCTGCTATTTTTATCATTGGCTCGTAATTTTTTCAACATTCGCTATTCGTTATGTATGTGATTATGCAGATATATTGTTTAAGTAGTACGGATGCGTATGGTATAACCTCACTCCCCACTAGACATTTTAATACATATGCGGTAACTACAAACCCGAAATGTGATTTTACTGTCAGTAGAAGTGCTTTCCCCTAATTTATTTACTCTTTAAAGAGGTTCTCTGTGTATTTGTGCCAACATACGTATACATGTACACACAAATACACACGATAGCAAGCTCACGCTTTTACCAGAGGCAATCAAAATCAATGTCACTTTAACACATATGCACATAATAAGAAAGTTGTGAATACTATACGTGTGCGATCCCAGCACCAGCTCAGCACTGCTACAGTAACCCGTGAAGGGAGTTCTGACACACACACACACACATACACGAGTGTACCCATAATTATGTACGTATATACATCTGAATTTCTCCAAAAAAGCTTTCATCAGAAGCAGAAAAGAGAGTACCTATAGATAAGTGCAATGGTAAAAGTGACGTTTAGACCTTTCTAAAATCCCGTTGAATAAACTCATTTAGGGAAGATGAAATATTATTATTGTGAAGATCAAAGGATTTAGAAAATTGCACACATCATGTATAAAATATAAACATTACAAGTGTATCCGCCGTTATTATACAGCGATTCTCTTCCAGCAATAGATGAAAGGGTATATATTTGACTAATATATCCCAACTCCCAAGTGGAGGATACTTCCGGGCCCTTTCTGTAACTTCTCATATCCATTTACATTTTCTATTACAAATGCACAATCTAAACCTACAAATTGTAACTCGCTACTACAATATAGGCGTCCTCTTTTGCAAGACGAATATATAGAATTTGAAGGACTACACACTCATCCCTACAACCACATGCAAATATAACTAAAAACAATGTTTATAACCCAGTTTAATGCAATATGTACCAACTTTCAGCCATTTCAAATGTGGAAATATAGTACACAAAAAACCTTTCCAGCACCCGGTTGCCAGATAATGTATTCGAACGTCTACAGCTAAATAGATAATGAAAAATGTAGAACCATCTTATAGGGTAATTCCAAGTAAAACTCTAAAATCAATACACTCGAAAGTATCCAAAATTCAATAAACACCATTTTTACGAAAGGTTTATAACGTGCAAGATCCTCCTCCTGTTTTTCCTGGCGTTTTCCATGATCCTCTAATTCCAGAACGGCAAAATCTCTTATGTACAAGCTCAGCAGCACAACGGGGACTTCTCCCAACCGTCCCAACCAAAAAACAGTGACACACACACTCTTCCTGAAATACCTCCCTTGTTTGAGTAACACGTGCATATGGCTATAGCCAGTATAGACACCACACACACGCATACTTTATACATCTACACACAAGTCCAAAATCAATGTGAAACCCATCCGCCATTTGCTCTATTTACTGTTACTCTGCTATCACATATACTGTACGTGTATGATACAAATCTTTATTTTACATGCATAGCTCCTACATAACTTTTATTGGATAATTGACGGTAAAACAACCCGAGTTACACTCCGTCCTTTGTGTGAGAGATGATGGACTATGTCTATTATGGCTGATGTGCTCACTGCCGATTATACATAATATTTTATTACCTACTTCTGCATGGCTGAAGAGGAAACATCTATGAGAGCAGCCAGTAGTAGAAATTTCAAATCTTCCTTCGTTTATTACTGGACTGCTGATCATGTATAGAATAGTACATAGTCAAGGTAGCACGGGCCTAAGCTATGCGCGTTCACCTCGTGGTGCGGCTCGTGTGTGCCAAAGCATCTTTCCATCTTCTCCCGCATGTATGCAGTATGCTTTATACCAAAAACACGGGTACTGGATACTAACCCATTACGAAGTCCCTCTTTTGAAATCATCGCTACAGTTTTGGGAGTATTTGTCAGGCAAAAACTAAAATGTGGAGGGGAACACAAAGCTTTTGACGTTTATATAACCTCCGGTAACAATTGTATGCATACATGTACAACATACACCAGAAAAAATACTGAGATTCCGCGGAGTACGAGGTTTCTGTGTAAATATTGACTCTTATCTTTCTCCCCCCCCTCTACACCGTGTATCTCTTTCATCCGAACAATTCGTTTGTATCAAAGAACGACTCTTACACTAATTACAATCCAACACACACTTATCGAAAAATACATAATGCCTGTCCCGATTCCCGTCTTTTCCCAACAGTAAATATAATAACTTTAATAGTTCATCATTCCAATTAATATTGTCTGCTTTAGTAATCTCGCACAAGCAATTTCATTTCGAGTCCGTGTCTAAAAACTATGGGAAGTCTAAAAACGTCCAAAACCCTCTCTTACATGCACTAACCACCAGCTTAGTTTGTGATAGGCGAATACATGAAAATACATACTGGCGTTGTAAAAGCCTGTGGAAAAATGATTCACCTCCTGGAATTGTGAAAACACATTTTGACGATGACAAAGTTTTATGAAATTTAGGCAATTTTGTGCCCTAAACTGTACAACGCTAGTTTCACGAAAATTACTTTTCTGTGTTCCCTTCCAGTCAATACCAAACAAATAGTAAAAAAAAAATGTTACTGGATTTTTTGTTGACCTACATGCCAAGATGCTTTTGAAATGTATACATATTGAAGTTGTTGAAAAATTTCAGTGGAACTAACAGGAAAACTGGACGAGTACGCGTTTACTGTACAATTATATACCTGCTGGCAAAACTAGAAAAACAAAGAACGAAGCTGACGACAAGCTATATGCCGAAAGCCGTGTCCCCTTTAATTTTATGAGCTAAGAAACACTGCACTTTGGACTCCGAAACAACAAATAATACTTGGAGCAGTTCATCTACCTTTGTATACTATACACGCATGCCATTGTCACAACATCTGGAAAGGATTGTGAAACTAGCAAAGAATTAACAAGTAAAGCCTTAAAAGAAAAGTACATTGAAAAAACAACGTGAAGAGATTCGAAGGATAATTTAAGAAATGGTGAAAGCAGACAAGCATCGAGATGACGGATATGCTGCGGATGGAAGTAAATCAGTGAACATTAACTACGGGATGAGTTACACTGTGTAACATACGAGTTTTTTCATGATCCCACACAGCTAGTAGCAGTGCTTCTTCAACAACATATACCATACCACACACACACGATCAAAAGTGAAATGAAAGAAGCGACACACTGAGTAAAGAAAGAGTTGGGGAAAGTAAACAAACCCCAGTCGCTCCGTAGGATTCCCCAAGGAATTCCTGTAAACCTGATATGAGAACTGAGTACGTCTCGCTTATTAAAAGTTGGAACCATAATAATTTCGGCAAGTGATTGAGGGAGATACAGACAGACCCTTTTGCCCAAAAACTCTTACCCTAAACTATACGCACACATATAAGCTCCCGTACTTTAGACAGTTTACGGACTGAAGCAAAATGAAGTCGTCAAACAACTCCTTTCGGAGTACTGCCACTGTCAGTGTATAAAAACAGGGCCCCGACATTCTTCCAGCATTCAGTCAATGCCAATCAATCTACCCGGTCACATAGTACACGAGCAGCACTCAATTATAAAAACCCACCAATATCATAAAGTCCCAGTAACTACCAGGGTAGTCAGTACTCTGCTCACCTTCTACATTCACAGTCCAGCGTATTTTTAATTGGGTTTAAAACATATTCAATAGTTCACCGCACAAGTCACTAAACGCGCTTTTATTATTTCGAATTATTCGTAGAAGTGCGAGGCAACGAGTCTATCTTATACTGTAAATAAAATAATTAAAAAAATATTGTATTAAAAGCCAATTACAAAAAATCACTAAATTTTTAAGGAAATAAAATTCCTAGCCGGATGTGAAGTTAAAATCAATGAGTACAACAGAATCGGCGATTGATCTATCTATGAGATCCCGATCTTCAAGTGAAAGTGAACTGGACCATGGGATGGGAAATGTTCCCATTGTGCGCCCCATTCCACGACCACCGTGGTCCATTATTTGGTACCAGAACTTGTGGCCTTCCGCTTTTGGAAGCAATAGAACTGATAGTGGCACACTACTTTCTAATCAATCCCCCACATTAAATCTCCACCACGACTCCGCGTTTGAAAGAAGTGATTTCTCTGACGACGATTGCCGCTTGCTGCAAAAGGACTTTCTCCACCACAACATCTCGGGTCTCACTGATAATGCTACCAGTAAAACGTTGTGGAAAAAAAGAATCGACGGCACCCATGCCACGCTGCCATCAGAAACTATCTCACAACATGAAATTGAAGCCAATACAGCACGTGAGCTCACAAACCTCACCCACAGCAACTTTTTCCAACGGTTAGTACACGGTCTAGTAATATTATGTATCTTTGCATATAAACTGTTCGTTTCAGTGTAAACAGCTTGCAGAATTTTATAAATATTAGTGTATTTTAATTCTTAAAACAGTAGATGTGTTTTTCACCAATTAAATACTCGAAATATATTTTTAAAAGACGAAAAATAATGTATTTTGCCGTGGTTCAAATAAGTTTAGGCACTTAAGTCAATAATGTGATCTGTCTCAACAGATATCCTAAAACCGTGGTCACCAGGCGAGACCGAGATGAAACGGAAGGGGGGAAATGTCTACCCACAAAAATAAGCAGCATCAAGGAAGGAAGGAGCACGGAAGATGAAACAAATGAAGAGGACGAAGATGAAAAAAAACAAATTGCAACCGTTGTGGATATTGCTTGTTGCGATGGTCCTGTTCGATTTGAAAGAATTTCTAACCCTAATTTCGCATTAACTGTGGAACATCAAAATTCGGCTAGTCCTCCAAGTGTACCGACAGCGTTAACACCTTCTTCTTCCGTGTCTAGATGTACATCACCCACTACGAGTAGTGGTGACAACAACAGAACTTGTATTTCCTTCGAAACACCAGCGTCTTCATGCAGAAACTTGACCGCGAAAACTTACTTATGTATATACTGTAACCAAAGCTTTAAGAGTCTGTTTTGCTACCAAAAGCACAAGAAGCGACATCTAAATCCTGTTTCTGTCGACATAACCGGGATCAATGTCAATACACTCTTAGTGTGCACAACCGAGAACAAAGTCAAAACCAAAGATTTGAATGTTCAGTTCTTCCCATGCAAAAAGTGTGGCTGTAAATTTCCTAGCTATTACTTCGTTCACAAACATAAAAAAACTTGTCATTAGATAAGGCTTCAAATATTGGTCACAAGATTATGTCTTTCGTATTCCAAAATATGTTGTTCTCCTTGCCATTGGTTTAATTTTCCAAAAATAAAGAGTAGCAAAAAACAAATCTCAACGAATGTCTCAACCCACGCTGCACGGCTGCACCTATTGTATAAAAACTTCCGCAAACGATTTCTAATATAAACTTGTAGGGTGCATTCCGAAGTAAAAGTAAAGCAATTACAGCTTTCAAGTAGACGGAAAGTCTTCTCTCTTTTTTTTCTTACTTGCAGTAATTTGGCATTTTCATCAAACAGCACTTTGTTACCTAACTCAATTATAGCCAATACCTGTCTCCCTAATAATAACAGTTGATTGTTCGGCGAACCCACACACAATATGGAAACAATTGGCGTCTGAATTTAAGCATTCTAGCAATTACGGAGTCTTGAGACGCCTATGTTGCTCTCCGACCAAATGCTGTCACTCCGTGAATCAAGTCTCACCCAAGATTTGCCCTTTCGAGTTACGGAGCACAATAATTTGTTATACAAAACAACCCAAACAATCCATATTTTCAAAAATACTCTATACCATCTTAGTAATACTTAAGACTCCATCATTTAAAATATTTCTTGAATTTATTTGATCAGGTCCAAGACATTTATGAACTTTGGCATTTTAGGCAATGAGAGGTCACGTAAAAAAAAGTAATCGCTGTCGCGTAACTTTTATAATTATTTTGTAAATAAAATAGGATGTTATACTCCGAATGAGGAGTACAACATTCAAACACATTGTAGTTACATACGTAGTACGATTCACAACTGGCCTAACCAAGGTCGCCTCGGATTTGGTTGAGGACTTCTGTCAGACGTAATTGTGAACAGATTAACCACAAATTACCACATCCACAATACACAATTGAGAATTTACACAGATAGCTCACTTAACGTATTAACGATGTCTCGTGTAATTCTTCCAGAATGAAGGTGAAGAGCAGATGTGATATGTACTCTTGTATTGTATTGCTTTAACGAATGGAGCACGAAATGATTTACCCTACCTATAATAATTAACCCCACCGAAATTTTCGTTCAGCGACATCAATCCCTCGTCTTAGTATTGTACTTCAGTTTATGTACTGTCAAAGCGCGTATTCTTCGAAAATTATTAACGAATTACGTACCGTTTAGCTCATGTTCCTCGTCCGAAGTGTCCATGTCGATGTTTTCCTTTCTCTCATCCTTGCTTCTCTTTTTCGGCTGACAAGAGTAATCACTGAAATATACCAGAAAAATAATTATACAATGTAGGCACAACCTAACACAGCCGAAGCAGTTCCCTTGCAAAGACAGGTGAGAAATACCTCATTGTTTGCTGAGCTACAGCAGTTATTCCGCTTGAAATGTTCATGCCGTCATCCGCATCAGCACCAGCAAAATTAGAGCCCTCTCCGCCTTCAGCATTTGCTGATTCAGAATTCACTGCTGTAAGTAAGCTTGGATTCGATGCACCAACTCCAGAATTCCCAGAGGTTTGCTGATCCGACTTCTGCTCTTTCTGTTGTCTAGTTGTAACACCATTGGGTTCGTTTTTAACCACAGGAAGTCCAACTGCAGGATTTCCAGAATTCGCCGCAGAAGCACTGCTTTGTTGCTGTTGATTTCGTGTAGAGCGAGTTCGTTGGCGATTTTTACGTAAAAGCTGCCTATAATTCTGAGTTTTCTTACTCAAATAGTAGTACTGGACACAGTCGGATACATTTTTTCTTTCCAGGTACGATTTAATAATTCCGAAATTTTTTGGATGCTGCAAATACTTTTCTTTAAACATTTCTTTTTCTTGATCAGTCCACAGATTTAAAACTTGCCTATCCTTGTATTCCTGCAAAGGATCTTCCATTATCCCATTTCGATTGTTGCAGCGTCGCCTTCGTGCTCTCTCATCCAGTATAATTGGGGGAATCACAGCATAGCTCCTCATTTTCTTGTCTTCCAATTCCTGCTCATGAAGGCCGTCCATAATCTCTTCTAAATCAGCATCGGATTTGATTCGGGACCCTACTCGCGAAAACCTCTCTTTATCTTCCCGTTGCTTTCTTAATTCAGGAAAAACTTTTTCAAAAATTTCGCGATTTTTTGCCTCCTTTGCACGGCGTTTAGCATGATTTTCCATTTTCTCCAATCTCTTTGCCCATTCTGTTGATAGTTTGGCATACGTAGTTGTCAGGTAAGTTTCACGCTTTTCTTTTTCTTTCAACCTGGTTTTGAAGTACTCCAATAAATTGCTTTTAAAAGACGCATATTTAAGTTTATTTTCATGGTACTGTGCAGTATCGGAAGGCTGGTTATACAATGGGAGATCAACCTTGGGGCCCATTTTATCTAAACTTTGGTGTGCTTCGAGTGCTTTTTTGCGATTATCTGTGTAAATGCATTGAGGGAGTGACCGAATGATTGAGTCTGAAGCATTACTATTTTCCTCTGAATCCTTCTGTGGCTGAGTAGCTGCTTGTTCTAGTTCAACTTTTTTCTTCTTAAGTTTCGCTATCTGACTTTCCGTTTTTGCAATTTCACGATCTACACGGGCAATCTGTTGAAGCAACTCCTCCTTTGTTGATCTTAAAGGTGACTCATCCCGCAATGATTCGGACGGTAACGTTGGGCTAATAGCTTCTACTTGGGGATTGTACGCAGGACCCTGGAATTTGTAAATGAATAAATTCCACATGAAAAATCACATTGCATAAAACTGGATGCTAATTTTTTTAATAGTTTTTTCTTTGCCAATTTATAATCTGTCGACTTAAAAAATTCTGCCAAAACTTACACTTCTTCTATCCGTGTCAATAAGAAGGGGTGTATGTAAGTCAGGTTTTGTTCCAGGCCCCAGTCGTAACTTCTTACACGGAGGACTTTCACTAAGAACTTTTACCATACCACTATCACCCCCATAAGGTGGCCCCGGTTGTTGGGTTGGACGGTCTTGTCTAGCAGTAAGTGGTGCGGCTACTTGTGGCATCATGTAGTCAGACGGTTGAGGAGGAGGATGGAGCAGTGACAGCTTACGACTTGGTCCAGCTCCTCGATCATCAGCGTTTCGATATGACGAAACTGACGGTGTGGATACCGCCGTGGATGGGGGAGCTGGTTGGTAGGTTACGAAGCGACTGGGATCTGTCCTGCCATAGATACTTGGTGGTCCCACAGCATTTGGCGGAGTTGACAAGTTTGGTGGTGCCTGTCCCTTGAACGATGGACTGCCATCCACTCTGGTTTGCAAATTTGTTAATATACAAGATCAGCCTTGCGCTCGTGCAATAACAGAACTTATAGAATCTCATACTCTCCAATCCAGGAGCTACAACTACAAACCCACCAAAGACAATTTGCTCTGATAATGTGGCTTAGTTTCAAACATAATCTTCCACACAACCATATACTGTGATAGTTTTTCGTTTTTTCTAATTCAAACCATTTGCAATTATTTCGCAAGCATATGGGACCTATACGTGGTTTGGATATGGTCACAAAATGTTTCATTCCACCTTGGCCATCTAACTTACCGAGAATGACAATGAAAAGCTCGCAATTTATACTGCTTTATAGCACCTATGCTTTCACACCTAACACACACGCTCCATGATCTCGCACTCCTTCCCTCTATATTGTACTACTGTACGCTCCCCCTCCCCCCACAAAAAAGAAGCATTCAAGCCAAAAAGAAAACTTTTGGTACTTACACCCCATAAATTATGCCTGCCAAAACTATATCCAAAAATAATTCCCTGGACAATACATCTAATGAACGTTTTTTCTTCAAAAAAAAAGTACCCCAAAATGATTCCCTCTTCAACGATTTAAATCATCAAATGCCTTCCTCAAAGAATTAAAGTATACGTGTACACGGAGTTATTTCTTCATTGAGCTATGCAATCCGATTCCGATCATTTCTTCCCTCGCAAATAGCATGAAGTAAATTATAATAACAAAAATAACAAGATAAAATATAGATTATTCCTCCGCCCGTACCCTCCCAAAATAAGATCCAAAACGTTTGTCGGAACCACCAAAAGATTCCTTCTTCAAATCAAAAATTCCAAAGTCAACATCTCCCCCTGTAAATATTATACCCCATAGGAAGGAACAAATATTTGTAAAAATAATTAAAATCTTCCTCTTCCGTCTCTCCACTTCCAAAAATTTTAAGCTTCACCGACAAATCAACTTTCCCACCCACATGCACAAATACACACACAAAAGGTGGCAACAAAAAAAAAAGTCTTGAGAGAGGGAGAGAAAAAAAAAATTAATCCAATAACACTTGAAAAATATTATTTTTTTCCTTTTGAATCATCCCATCACCACCATATAAATTGGATGAGCCGCACAATTGAACTAAACACTTTAAAGTGAGTCACACGGTAAATTAAATGTCTCTCTCTCTCTCTCTTCGTTCCTTCGCTCTCTGTTTCCCTCTTAACAATTTACCTCCTTCCAATTTACCTTTATTTTAACCCCTTCTTCCTTCCCCCCCCAAAAAAAGGTCTCCCCATGCAATTACTCTAGACCTTCTCCCCACAAAAACTGACACACAACACGTATAGGTCCCATTATCAACACCCCATAGGAAGAAGAGTATCCTTCATTAAAATATGTAATGAAAAAAAAAAAACGTAATAATAATACAAGAATAATAATGATGATAGTAATAATACTATTAAATCTTTAGTATTATTCAAAGCCATACCGTTGGGGCACTGACACCAATTCCATGAGAAGTTTTTTTTTTAATTTTTTATATATTCTATATATATTTATATATATTTTTTTAAAACAGGGGTTTCCTTTAAGTTCCGTCTCTATTATTTTTAAACATTTGCCAAATGCAAAGTGTGTACCCTGCAAAAACACAAAGCCCCCCCCTCCCAAAAAAAAAAAAAAAAACTAAGGAATAATAACTATATGTTTAAAAAAAATATATATTATTATTAGTATCGTCTCTGGCTTGATTTGTCCGGGAAAGAAAGGGAGGAAAAAAAAAGGAACTTTTTTTTTCTTTCCTCTTCTTCTTCTTCTTTCTTCTCAATATAATAATGTACAGGTTGTGCCAGGAGAAATAAAGGGCCCACGTCTGCCACATTTATAAGTTACACAATCCAAGGGAAGTGAGCGACTGAAGTGAAAAAGGTTTGTAGAGCATACTTACGCCTATGTGAGACTCACAAAATGGACTCGTCTTCTCTTCAAAAACTCTACTGCTGTGGGCTGGTCTTTCTCTCTCTCTCGCTCTCTCTCTCTCTCTGTCTCTCTCGCGCTCTCTCTCTCTCTCTCTCTCTCTCTCTCTCTCGCTCTCCCTGTATCAAAGAAACACGTTTGGAGTTTCCAGTGAGAAGAGAAAGAAAGAAAAAAAAGGGGACTCAACGATTCACTTGAACTCGTCTCACGAGTAGGGGAGTCGCCATTCCCTCTCTAGTTTTTCCTTTACCAAAATCTTGCGGATGCACTTAAAATATATGGATATATGACGGGGTTCTCATTATATAGGGGCTTGTGTGGGTATATAGTGCTTTTTATAATACAACAACACATACATATGGGGGTATTAAAGCAATGCTATGTATGGATTTTATACACGTATATTTAATGTACGGAGGGAAAAACTATGGGAAAAAAAATTCAAGTTTTTTTTTTCTCTTCTCTTCCCTTCTCTCTCTCTCTATCTCACACAGGCACAACACACAGGGACCATCATCACATCCCAACAACATACCAAAGTCACGGATATAAAGTGGACCAGTCCATTTATATCAGGTACACTAGGATATATACTAAAACCCCATGATATTCAACTCTTAAAACTCTACTCTTCTGGTCTGGTCTGGTGTCTCTCTCTCTCTCTAACTCTGTTTGTCTCTCACTTTTGCTCTCTGTCTCTATCTCGCTTCATTTTCATCTCCGCCTCTCCTTGTCTCTCTATTTGCAATCGTAGTTTCTCTCCATTCATATCTCTGTCTCCCTTCCATTCTCTCTCTCTCTCTCTCCATTTCTTTTCTATGTCTCGCCGTTTCTCTCTCTTTCCATTTCCTCTCTCTCTCTCTCTTTCTCTCGTTTTCTTCCTCTCTCTCTCTCTTTCTCTCGTTTTCTTCCTCTCTCTTTCCATTCTCTCTCTCTCTCTCTCTCTCTCTCTCTCGTTTTCTTCCTCTCTCCCTCCATTCTCTCTCGCTCTCTCTCCCTCGCTTCCATTCCGTCTCTCTTTTCTCTCTCGCTCTCTTTCCCTCGCTTCCATTCCATCTCTCTCTCTTCCGCTCTCCTCTCTCTCTCTCTCACTCTTTTCTCCTCTCTCTGTCCAACTCGCTTTCTCCCTCTCTCTCTCTCTCTCTCGGGTTTTCCTTTCTCTCTCTCTCACTCTTCATCTCGTTATTCCCTATCTTCTCTTCCTCTCTCGCTCTCTTTCTCTCTCTCGTTTTTCTCTCTTTCTTCCACTCTCTCTGTCTCCGTCGATCTTTTCTCCTCTCGCGCTCTTTCTTTCCCTCTCGCTTTCTTCACATCTCTCTCTCTCTCTCGGTTTTTCCTCTCTCTTTTTCTCTCTCTCTCCCCTCTCCTTCACTCTTCTCTCCTATCGCGACTATCGCCTCTCTCTCTCTCTTTTCTCCTCCTCTCTCTGTTTCTACTTTTGTTCCTCTCGTCTTTCTGTCTCCCAGAGACTATCCCCACATGTCTCTTTCTCGCTTCTTCCATTACTAACTGTCTCTCCTTCTCTTTCTCTTCACATCTGTGTCTGCATTTGTCACTCAAGCACTTTCTGGCTGTGTTTATGTCTCTCTTTGTTTGTTTCTCCGTAGTTTACTTTTTCTCCTCATGTCTCGCGACTGCCTCTGTTTTTTCTTCTGTATTTCTTGCGTGCTGTTAGTTTCCCTGTTTCCCTACCCATGTCTTTTCCTGTGCTTTCTCTCCCGTTGTTTACCCGTCAAAAATACGCTCCATTTCTCATCCCGAATTTCGCTACATGTTTCATCCTTAATTTATCTCCAACGTCTCTCTCTCTCCCTTTTAATTTGTTTTGCTCTCTCACCTCTCACTAATGGTTTGTCTCCCTTATTATCTCTCCTTCTACATTTCGCTGCCGTGTCATGTGTTCACTGGATTTATTTTCTCTGTTTTTGTCTCTCTCTGTATCCTCAATTCCTTGGCCGTACCTCTCGGTCTCTTTTTCTCTGCAATTCTCGCTCCTTTCGTAATAGTCTATGTCAGTGTCTCTCTGACCTTGCCATTCTGCCTTCTCACAATTAGTATACGTTCCCCTTATGTTTGTGCATTTCCTTTGCTTTCTCCCTATCTCATCTCTTTCTTTCTTTACCTAGTCATACTGAGTCTCTTTACATGTCCTCCTTTACTGTCTCATTGTTTCTCTCACTCGTAATCATCATAAGCTCATCTCTATCTTCTTACATGTTTCCCCTTAGTCTGCCACTCTCTGCTTTTCTGGATTCCATAAATTTGGTTTGATTTGCTCGTCTTTGCTCACCTTTACAGGTCTCTCTTTCCGTTGTTTCCTCCCTATACTTTGTAGTTTCTAATTTGCTCTCCATATCCCTGTTTTTCTCAACTCTTTCTGTCTTTTTTCCCGTGCTTCTGGTTCTCTTCATCGCCTGTCGTATTGTCTCTTTTATTCGGTGTGTGTACCCTTCTCTTTTCATGTCGTCGGTTTCTCTCTCTCTCTCTGGCTCTCTCCTCCTGACTTCATTTAAGTTTTTTCCCCGTATAGTTTCGTAATAATAGTAATAATAATAATCATGCCGTACACGAGTTTTACTCTTCTTCTTCGTCTAGTATGTACTGATATCGTAGTATATGCACCACTGCTGAATACTCACATACGGCACGTATTACATACGCCATAATCATACCTTCCAGTGAACTCAACTGTGTGAAGTGAACTTAAAAAGTGAACACACAGGGTCTTCTATTCTATGCCTATGGGAATGCATGTACTTATGAGGTATTGTGGGAAGATACGTAAGTAAATATGTACAGATACACAGCCATACAAAGTACAGTACACTGTGAAGTGTACACACACCAGAGTACACGACACTGACGGAGGAACTGCGAGAGAGTGAGTGAGAGAGAGAGAGAGAGAGACAGAAACCGCGGAGCAATAGAGAACAGGCAGGCAGACGGAGAGATATCACGGGCCAAAACACAACTCTCTGGGAGAGAGAGGAGAGAAGGTTGGCAAAGGCATCATCAAAGAGAGATCATAACAACAGGCATCAGAGAAACGGAAAGAGGCTTCACTTGCAGAAAAGGTTTTGCAAGAGCCAGAGAGAAAACAGAGAGACGTGTATGCCACAGGAGAAAAAAAAAACTTGTGAGTGAGAGAAGCAGGAAAGAGTTAGGTTTGGACACGAAGCCAAAGGCTATGTAAAGAGGATAAAAACTCAAAATTATATAGATATGGAGAGACAGACAGAAAAACGGGAGATTAAAAAACATGGTAGAATGAAAAGCGATACTGTGCTGGAGGAAGCCTGGAACACTGGAAGTGAAGTAGAAGGGAGGTGAGAGCTACGAGCCAGGGATAGGTTACGTAAAGGCGAATGGATGACGAAAATTCCTGATCAATAAAAATTCAAAGGATTTAGTAATTCCTAATTGTATCTAGTTTTCTGAGAATCCAGAGGAGGATCCAGAGGGGAAAGTTCAACATTAAACATTAAGAACCTAGGAGAGAGACAGGGAAAGCAAAAGAAACAATGCAGAATGCAGACGGGAGCAAACATAACCGGGAAAAGTAAATTAAGTACCGTGGCAAGAGAAAATATTTTGAGAAAAAGGATGAGAGAAAAACGCATCATGACTGACTAAAAAACTTTGAATGGTAAAAAGCCGTAAATCCAAAGGTAAAGCGGAAACATTGAGGGGAGAAAAGGAGAGGAAGGGTACAGAAGGAGATCAAAAGCGCAAAGGTAATGAAGGTAAAGGAAGAAAAACAAGATACAGCGAACACAAGCACAAGCATGAGAGAGAATAAGAATTAGAGACAAGTTACAAGAACAAACGAGCAAGAGCAACCAGATTATAACGTATATAATACCAACTACGTAAGCAAAAACCTGAGAGACAAGGGCAGAGAAGAAGATTGACACAGTATCCGTTAGTCAGAGGGAAAGACAACAACACATGCGGGAGAGAGCCAGCAGAAATACTAACTAAGAAGGTATTCAATTCCACAAATCAGAACATTTACAAGCAGAGAAGAGGGAAAAATGGAATGCAATAGCAGGCTTGGAAGAAACAGGAGAGAGACGACGAAAATACACTATAATATAATGGATGAGTCGCTTACAGAAAGAAAATAGGGATATAACGATTTAACTCACACATCAAAAAAGAGACAAACACGAAAAGCGGGGGAAAAAACAAGAGAAAGCGAGTTTTAACAGAAATGAATGGGAAGACTTTATTACAGGTAATGTAAAAGGTAGGGAAAGACAAGGCAAGCTGGAAAATAGGGAGAGACACGAAGGAGCTAAAGAGATAAGCAAAAGGTGGAGAGAGAGAAATACCTAGTAAATGGGCGAGGCAAGAAAAACAAAATATACGGAACAAAAAAAGACAACAAATGAAAAAACGAGAAAGAGCAACAGGGAGAAGAGAGTCAGCGTAAAAAATGGCCAATGAAACGTGACGACACAGAGATAATAAAAGGGAGAAAAAGGGGAGTGTCAGTGAAAGGAAAAGAGAGTAACGCAAAAAGAACGAGAGAAATATTGAGAAAAGCGAGAGAGATTTTCCTGTTTTTGCAAAAACGAAGGGATAGAAGAGAAACCAGAGAAAGAGTAGAAAAAAAAACTAGCCAAGAGGGCAAAGGTCAGAACGTTAGGAGTGAGACAGCCTCTGCCCTTTGCACAATAATCAAAAGAAGAGGACATGAGAGAAGAGCGCAAAAGAGACAAGAGGAATCATTCTACAGTAAAATCGTATTGACGAGCGTAAGAGAATAAGTCACAGAGAAAAATCTGAGCTAGCGAGAGAGAGAGAGAGAGAGACATAGGTACTTTTACAGAGACAAATCGGCAAAAATCAGGAGAGAAAGAAAAAAGCGCAGTAAACAGCATTTCAAAGTGGGTAAACGCACAAAACTGCATACAGCCTAGCATAACTATATACAAAATGTTATATCGTCATCGTCTCACTCAAGTCTTGCATTTAAAAAGCAACATTTGCTTCTATTTCATCCATACATACATCAGTTTTTTTTTAGCGCTATTACATTCCACGTACACAAATACTTGCCCATATTCTTATACATTTCTATACGTGTGATAGTGACTTTGCTGTATTCCACTGCCTCAGCCCGTGGTACATACTCCCCCCCTCTTGAACAAAAAAAATTACTTCCAAAAAAAATAATAAAAGAGTTGTTACAACAAACGCTCTGGCATTGCCAACATAATATTACATGCACACGCGTGTATGCATGCATCTATAATATAGAGAAGGATGCGTCTCCTGTCTTTCCTTTACTTTCCTATGCTCTCTCTCTCTCTCGCTCTGCATCTCCAACGTCTTCTTCTTCATCTTTGAATGTTAGGTTTTTATGATTCGGAAAACCTTTTAGTTGAGTAATAATATATATACATATACACACATACAGGGTTAAGCGCACCAAGCGGTGATACGGGAATATTCCAAGGGTTAAATAAAAAGTGTATTTTTTTTGCTCTGTGCGTGCGTATGTTTCTAGTGTGTGGGTAAGTGGGTATGATCATGATGGAGTAGTGTATAATGGTATACATTGGTATTTATGTATGTCAGCGTATCACAAAGGATTCCATCCATTGAGTTTTATTTTTTTCATGTATTATAAACGATATATATATGAAGAAGTCTTTTAATATACACCCTCTATGTCTTGTACTAAAGGGAGTAGTAGTTCTAGGGAGTCACCAACGTAATATGCGTGTGTTTTACGTGCGTGTGTAAGAGTGCGTACAGCGTTTTTTTTTTTTTTGTTTTTGTTTTTTTTTTCAGTTTCTCATTTGCGTAACTGTTTTGATCCTTCCCGCGTCTCGTAAGCTTCCCAGAAGGGAGAAAAGAAATACCCTAGGAAAAAATAAGAAGGAAAGTGATAAGATGGAGACGAAACGGTAGAAGATACACATGTGGGGCGAAAACTTAGAGACATGAAGCTGGGAAGAAAGCTAGAGAGAGACAGAAAGAGGTAGGTGAGGAAGAGAGGTCGGTAGAGAGAAACAATACGGAAAGGTATAGGCGTGGGTTGAGAAGGGAAAAGACGCAGGGCAAGTAGAGAGTGCCCGAGAGAGAAGAAGGGACTGGGAAAAACGGAGGAAGTTACAAAGAAGTAATGGAAAAAAAGAGAAAGACATTTACTGGGAGAGAAAAACACAGGAGAGAAATAGAGAAGACATCTGTTCACAGAAATGGAATCCCACAAAAGCAAAAGTCTAACCGATATGTAATCAAATCAAGACAGAGTAGGAGATTAAATCATTAGATAAAAAAATAAGAAAAATACGAGGAATCAGTAAAAAATCGAAATGAGAATTGGTTAACTGGCCATGGCCACAAAGAGCAGGAGCAGCGAAAGTCAGTCGTATAGAAAAACGAGACGAATCTATGGAAATACCATAATAAGAAAAAGAAAGTGATCAGAGGTAAAGAGAAACAGACAAATGATAAAGAGAACGAGAGACCGTCATCAGACAAAGAGCAAGAGAGACACAATAATGTATATGGAGATAGAAACGGCCAAGTGAGACGAGACGAGACGAAAGGTAAAGAAAGAGAGAGAGAAAGAGACAAAATGTATAAAATCAGGGAGAGAAAGAGACAAAATGTATAAAATCAGGGAGAGAAAGAGACAAAATGTATAAAATCAGGGAGAGAAAGAGACAA